>VTPC01000895.1:0-13539 GCA_011009095.1 Ignelater luminosus
TAGCCCCAAGCGACTTCTTTTTGTTCCCTCATCTAAAAATTGCGCTCGGAGGACAAAGATTTTCGTCAAATGAACAATTATTTTGCAGAGAAAAATGCCGAGTACTATTTGGACGGGTTACAGAGATGGGAGCATCGCTGGGAGAAGTGTGTAGAGTTACAAGGAGACTATGTTGAAAAATTAAAAAAAATTTTCAGAAAAAATGTCTTGTATCTTTGTTAGGTCGGAAACTTTTCAGACCACCCTCGTATACGACAACTTGGCGTAATAGTTATCAAAGAAAACTATACGGGCAGATGGTTCACTGACAGCTTGAAGTAATTCAAGAACTACTTGGAAACCTAAAGGTAAATCAACCAGCTCCTTTGGAAACATGTGGTTAGGCACCACAATATGTGTCGAATTTGCAGCAATCGAACTAACTTTCCCCCAATAAATTGCTTAGAGGAATAGTGACCATAACACTTTATCATAGCTCGTCTATTGACAGTTTGTCACGAAACACTTCCCATTGCAAAAAATCTTTTTTAGCTTCTGCATGAGAGGGCGCAGCTTGAACACTTTGTCACATAGAATTGGAAACAATTGAAACATTTAGTACCGATTAATTTTGTCGAGTTAAAAAGAAATCAAGTTTTCCTTATTATTCAGAGTTACAAAAAAAAGACAAATGTGAGGTTAAACTGTCATAAAATCATAAGCACATTAAGCGTTAATAAGATTTTACAAGCCGAGTTAATACATAAACAGCCCGGTTTACAATACTCAAACTGTCATTCTTCCATAGCCATATACGACCCAAAAACATCGTGAACGCTGTCTACCTAGTCTGAACATGAAAACATCAAGTCATTTGTGAAAAGTAGATCTTAATATAAAGTAAAGTGTCCTTTCGACATATCTAATCACAGTATGATGGTTGTAAGAGGCAGCTGTTAATAACGTTAAGTATCTTCTTGAGAGCAATCAGAATTTTCGATCTAGCGTTTTCTAATATTAATACTTTCCTTTGCTAAAATATTCTAAAATGGGGTCGTTTCCTAAAATATTATTTTTGCTTATTTGGGTTGCTTTCACTTTAAATTAACGCTCGCTTTTTTTCAGATTTTTTCTGCTTCTATTTTCACTTTTTTTTCAATTTAAAGTTTAAAAAAACTTTTCCCGCCACAAGTCTTTGACGATATGGCAACGCTAAAAACGGGAGTGCTGTCGGTAATATAGGAAGCGCTTAGAAGTTTGAATTTTATTGTTAAGGTTATGCGGTATTATGTTATTATATATATTATATTTACAACGTTTTATACAAATACGCTAAACTCTAAATCACAAAACAATTGTCAATAACAGACGTAAAAAATACAGATAATTATTATCTTTGGTTGAAATCGACAAAGCGGAGAAACCCGACAACTAACGAACGACAGCAAAGACACAACAACGCGATTGCGACGTTGTCAGCTCTACTATTTGTACAGACCATCTACCGTGGAACTGTGACGTCAGTAGTAAAGAAAAATTATTTTATTTCCTTATAACTCTTTAGTTATCATATTACGGAAAATAATGTTAATGGATATTAACTATATATTCTGTCTAGAATGATAATATCTGTTTAGATTTCAATAAATGCATTTCAGAAAACGACCCCATTGACATTTACATACTTCTTATTCACTCTGTCCTTATCGTCGAACGAAGCGTAATCTTGAATCCACGATAGCTTCTCCTAAGAACGCCTAGAAAACTCATGGTTTACTTTGTGAGTGATAACCTGACAGAGATACGAAATGGAGGAGAAGACATAGCTCCTAGATACCTTTGCATATACGTAAAGGTAAGACAATTAAATTGTCATGCTATCCATGTGACAATCAAGGTAGGTTCGATTTCCGATAGATTTCCAAAACTTTTAGCCAAGTCTCACTTTAAAAATGTATCAGGCTTTTCGGGTCTGTCTTTCAGGCTCTACATGTCAATCAAATTCTCTGGCTTTTCCAGGATTATTAGCATTCCAGCATTATTAAATGAAACTCGAACTGCAGCAGTTTTGAGAATTGTTTATACATATTTTCCGGAAATAACACTATTTTACAAGCATCAACCACTGCCCAGTTGATTTGTTTCACATACGATGATTCGTCTTGCACAGAAATAATATCGGTACGTTTCGTCTGAACGTCACATACGACGTAGAAACTGGTTAACTACTGTCATGTCATCATCATCACAGAAAACCAGAATCCTTATTTTACCAGCTGTGATTTTTACTTTTGCAGAAATAATGATTCAAAGTTGGCCTTAATATCAATTATACTGAGGTAATTAATTATTCAAATAAAAACAAATTCATAGCTACTAAAGAAAAACCACAATCGTTGCGACCTCTACTGTTGTGAAGTACGTTGTCAAAACCAATCAGAAGCGTATAGAAAGTTGCAAAATCGTCAGATCTGCAAATTTATTGCCAGCTCTGGCAACCATGAGTTGCAGCTGTCGTTCACCTAAGTCCAAACGGGTATTGTTTATCCCAAACCGTTCGAATTGACTAGGCTACTTGGCGCGAGACGTTCTATCTTGGCGTTCGGATTTAACATCCGGACATGTTTCTTGGCCCCATATAGGCAACGACAATGTCACACTTGAGCGCTGCTACCACCAAATTTGTTCTATAGCGTTCGGTTTAGCAGGGTGAATTTGTATGACGACTTATTCATTTCATCTTGGGCCAAATACTACGAATCTATTGATTTATGGCTTTCGGCATTAGCGCATTTTCTAAAAGTCAAATTTAGACAATTAATATTTAGCAAAAATCACCTCAAGCATCATCCTGTTTTTATTGGCGACCCAAGTTAGCTTAGAGCATGTCGGAGCCTTTAAGTAAAAACTGTTTTCTCACCTCGGGGATTCCAAACCAAACGTGTTGGCCCCTCCTAGGGCTACAGAAATGACATGGTGAAGGATCCTAAGACGCCTTGAGCTGACTCTGTTTACGAAGTCAGTATTGTTGCTGTTTTTAGAAATTCCAGATAAAATCATCAAATTCCCTGATTTTTTTGCTATTTCCCTAATTCCATGACTTACCCTAATAAACCTGTTCGCTGACTTTTCCAGATTTTCCTCGTGTTCTAAGCGAGGCCGAACCCTGAATAATAATAATAACAATTGGGCCGAACCGAATTCATCCCAGTCGGTCTGGGCCTAAAAGTTTCAGTCCTTGCTCTAAAACTGTACCTAATTCCAAGGAACTGAGTTGAATTTACATATTTATTTTCGCTGCCTTTGAGTTAGAACGAAATTAGGATTCAAGAAGAATTTTATGTTTTTCCATATTCTTGAGCGCAAAATGTATCTTTAGATATGGATCTACATTTATATCATCCAATCAAGTTATCAAGCTCACGACATCAAACGCCCAAAATACAAAAAATTAAAAGTCAGCCATGGTCACCGGTAAATTCTTGATCAATCTCTAGAAAATAATTGTATGTCAAGTTCCACGCTTAATTTTCCACTAAATATTTGCTTTAACTTGAATTAGGAGAGTTGGTTGTTCAAACTGACATCTTCTCAACATTTAGTGTAAGTCTACAGCTATTATGCGTTCTCAGTTTTTTTGCATGAGGGTTAGCCATGGAGATTCACCCAATTTAGCAGTGTGAACATTAATTTTTTTAGTTTGAACGATTTTAGGTTAGATTGTCAGCTTTATATAAAATGGAATTAACATCTTTAGTAAGTTATGATTATTATTACCGCTAATAACAGAAACAATATCAAATTGTTATGGGAATAATCTATTTGCAAAAAGATATCCTCACTGTTTAAATATTTCTATAATAGGAAATAGACTTGGCAACGAGATTCTATTCTGTGCAGTGGCAGTGATTAGTTTTGAGGTTATCCAAGCTATACAACGAAATAATACTTAAAATACCTATTATGTATACAACTTAACAAACCAAAATTCATGGTCAACCTTCATGCAAAAGAAAACTGTGAAAAAAGCCAAGAAGAGATAAAGCAACTACTTACCAGATGTGCTAGACTTTTCAGAAGTGTAGTTCATGTCTAACCTCCAACAGCGCTTACGGTTTTTGTTTCACTGATCGCTTCTTGTTTTCTAAAACGAGACTGACCAACAAGACAATATCAGAAACCTATTTTTGCAAAAATCCTTTTATAAAACTATGAACTTTCTATTTATTTAATTAACCTTTCTTTTCAAAAGAAAAGCAATAATGCCTCTCTACAATATGAAAAAAAAGTCTTGGAATGCAATATTTCTTAGACATTTCGTTGTCTTTATTGGGTTAGTAAACGATAATCTATTAAATTAGCGGAATTCTTGGTATTTCTTACTGTACTTCTAACAACTAATAGGTTGTAGGAAGGTTGTCGCGTGTTCTTTCCAAAACAAAAATTCAATTATTAGTCCTGCGTTTAAAAATAACCCGCCCCCAAATACAACTCGAGAACGACATATAAGAGGAAAACGGTATAGATGAGATGAAAAATACTACCGTGTGAGCGAAAGAAAACGAAGTCAAAGTTAGCCACAACCAGTATGATGTGTCAACACTGTTTAGACAGCAGACAGCTAATAAACAAACAACCTATCAAGCCACAACTATCAATAGCTGTCTTAAGCAGTCATGGCTAACTTTGACTTTGCTCACGCGGTGCTCAATATTAAAAACGAAAAAGGCGTCGATTCTTTCATAGGTGCCGCTGCCATAGCACATGTTAATAATGTTAATTTAACCTCAACTTCAGTCTCTTCTCAGCACATATCTGTGGAATCAATGACTGGAGCCGTGTTCTATTGGAGAATTAGTCAAATCAGGTAGTTTTTCTCTACCAAGAGTTGAGCAAAGTAAAGTTCAAAAACAAGGTCGCCTGCGGCGGCCAGTGGTCGGATAACACAAACTCGTCGTGCTATAGACAATTTTAATATGCTGTCGCAGAATAAATTTAGACCTTCATCCCAAACCATTCTCTCATGTAAAATCATTGAAAATTAAAATTAGGAAATAATGTTATCGTGTAGCCACTATCGCATGTCGATAAAGCACTAATAGAAAATTAATTCCAGGAATTCATAACTAGTGTTGATATTAAATATTATTCATATGTGCGTGTCTTAAATGCAATCAACATGTGTGTTTTTATGGTTGCGGTTACAATATTTAATGTTAGGAAATTTGCCACAACTCACAAAGGGAAAGAAAAGAGTCAAATTCATTTTAGAAATTGCCCGTCGTGTCGCGATATCAAGAAAGAAGCAACAAAAAGAATATAAAGAAGCGTTCTATTTTACGACCTTTTTTTTGTAGTGTATTTCGTTAGTGAAACGCATCTTTTGTTATCTGCAAAAATAACGAATCCTTTTGTAGATGTCCATCAAATCAAATAAACTGGGTGATTTTATTCTTCCGAAATTTTGTATTCGCAACTTTTTTTGTCGAGCTGCATTTTACAAACGCAAAGACGAAATGTCGAAAGATTACTGCGAAACAGGTTGGACGTCACATTTCTGTGCAGATAAAATAATGTGTTTGTATGTACGCGGTGCCAAAATATCTACTTAACGGATCTTTATTGTTCATTAAATAAACTCGATTATTCAGCAAATAACAATGACGCTGCGTTTCCCTAAACAACTTCAAAACGTTATGGAAGAAATGTTGTCTAAAATGATAAAAAGTCCAATATATGCAAGATTACAATATGAACATTTTTAATTATTTTTCTCTCAACTCGATTATTTTTTAAGTACAGTTTTTATATGACAATCAAGAGGAAGAAGCAAGATTCAATTCAACTCAACAATGTAATAATTAATAAGCCACACCTAGTATAACTAGGTGCACACAATACGCATATTAAGATTAAGATCTAGGATCTTGAATCATCGCTTATACCCACCACCGGCTGCGAATGTTATTCCCGCGCTCATCTTATAATTAGTTATTGCGTATTCTAGTGAATCACAAATGCACACACATCTACATGTCAGAGCTAGTTTTATCCTAGTTTGGCAACAAACCAAATATATTGGAATGAGAACGCTTTACCACAGTAATTCTAATTACCCACTTAAGGGTAAAGTCTAGAAATTGTCTTCCATTCATTATTATCAAACATAGAAATCCACATTAATTTCGGTTGAGAATAAATCGTCAAGCACATTCTAACGAAGTTAAATTCCGATTTCAAATTCACCCGATTTGAATATAATGATTGTTTGATTTGATTTTAGCGAAACTTTACACCTTGTTTCATAAATTAATGAATCTTTAATGCATGTAGGCAGCAATCTCTGACCTATCTTAGAAAACCCACAGAACTAATCAGTAATCGCTAGAATCTTGTTATATAGCAGGTGGTGTTGACAGTGCTCTAATTTCCCCGAATCTTATTAATTTCTATCATCACTACTAAAATTCAAAAAGAAAATCAATAAAGCCTTCTAATACGGGCTGCAGAAGTGACTATGTAATACGAAATTAACAATATAGAACCTTTAAACACAATTTCTTGCTCAATTTGGTGTGATAGTAAGTACTAATTATTTATTATTAACTGTAAACACAACTTAGACATCAGGAATTCTCAATTTAATTTTTCATTGTTCGGATAGTTCCTTAGCTAAACCGATAAAAATCAGTTTAAGTTAGGAAGTAATATTGTTAGAGAACAGCTTTGTTAGTCCTTACCTAATATTCTGTTCATTTTTAAACTTCTGAGAATGAAAATCAATCTAATTCACTTGTCGTTCAAAAGTCCAAAACGAAGATAGCACCTCAAGTCAAGAACTTAATTAAATATCTGACGTCACTGATACAGTGCCTGTCCTTTCAGTTTTTACGGCATCTGAACAAAATGGTGTTTCCCAAGTTGACTCTTCTGCATTAACGCTATTGCATCGAAGAGCTCGACTGATTGGTTCCTTCACATCAGAAGACAGTCAATATTCCTGAAATCGATTGCTTTCTTAGAAATTATCTTATTACTATAGATAGATGCTACCACAATGAATATATAAGTTCTATCATTTTCTGTGGAGCCCATTTTACACCAAGGAGCACCCCAACATTTGAATTTCCTTTAAAGAGAACATAGAAAGTTCTGTGCAACTAATTAAGTAATTATAAAAATAAAAACACTATTGCACTTATAGTGTTCGTCTTGTTCTTCGTCTTCGCTTCTTCACTTTCTTACCGCCACAGCAGTGAAACCCAATCATCAGACAATCCATTAAGCAGAGTAAACGGCAGCTCTTAACCTCAAAATAGCTTTCCCTGCAAAGGTTTTAAAAAGCCTTTATTTTTATTTACATTCATCTTTTCGATTTCCGGTATCGGCCGCCATAGGCGGCCCATTCAAAAACTCCGACGCGTTAGCTTTGGCATTCAAAATATCAGCCCGCAAAGCAACGGTCTCGTTATTCATTTTTGAATGCATATTTTGGCTTTGTTGTGGTTTTTGCAGATAAGCCCATCAAAAATCCCAAAACGCTATTCTTAATTTTAAGACGCTTTTACCCCAAAAAAAGCTTGGGTGAAAGCAGAGCATCTTTTCGATTGCTGAAACTTTAAAGCGTTATCTCCAACCTTGTCTTAGCATCTAAAGAGACTGTCACCATGAAGAACAAAATTTGACCGTTAAGCACTTCGTGCAAAATAGTGGAAAGTAACTCTTAGTTTTCCTCAAGAAGATAGAGAAAGCAAAAAAGCATTTTTTTAATGCACCTTTTCGTTTTCTGCTGTCGCCAAAACGAATGCAACCCTACCATTAACTGCAATAGATAACAGTGGAACGCGACGTGAACCATCCAGTCGCTCATTCTATTTTCTCGTTTCCTCATAGTCTTTGAAAACAAACTCCGATCGTTCATCGTCTTGTTCAGGAGAGTGAAGTTATTAAAACTTATAAAAGATTTAAAAGAAACCGCACTTCGCACTTCGATTCTTTTCTAAATGCATCTTTTGGTTTTCTGGTATCACAGAAGAAGTCGTAGCCTAATTAACGTATTAACCGCCGTCGCCGTTGACATCCCACTCCAAAAATCTCGAAGACCTCCCATTAACCTTAAGATAATTTTACAAGAGTTTGAAAAAGAGCAAGAAGCGCGACATGAGCTCTCCCAGGCTTCCTATAGGCAGGTACAAGATGGTTCAAACAGGAAAGCGCAAAGCACGACGTGAAGCATTCCGTGCTTAATTCTTTTGTGCTAGATTTCTTCCTAAATGCGTCGCGGTCGAGAGCTCATCAAGTGAAGTCCGAATCTTAAGCGATGTGTTTGAAGTGAAAAGCAACTCTTTTAAGTCCAAAAGTTTTAAAAACAGGATTGCAAGATGTCTCGTGTTTTTTTTTGATATGTTTTAACTTTGTTACGCGGCTCATAATTTTGGGTCTATAGTAATTCTCTCTAATTGGCTATGTAGCTGTTGAGAATAAAGATTATTATTATTATTAATCTTTTAGTAAATACGTCCTTTTGTCTTTTGGTGTCACCAGAGAAGTCACAGCCGAATCGTTGGCTGCCGCGGGCGTCCCATTCTACTGTCCCAAATACCTACCATTAATCTTAGGATGGCTTTACTTGAAGTTCAAAATCGTCTTGTAGCTCATCCTATTTTGGCCCTTTTTTCCGTCGCTATAGAGGATGATTAGATATTCTTGATCGATAGAGTAAAGATAGTTTTCACTAAAGCGCAACTGTCCCGTTCCTGTTTCATTTTTCAATGCACCTCATCGTTTCTTGGAATCGCCATGGAAAACCCTTCGAGAAAATCCCAAAACGTTATGCATCAACTTACTAATTACACTTTCAAGGTTGGAAACAAGCAGCGCGACATGGACTGTGCCATGTTTAAACAGTTGAGTTTTTTCATCGCATTGGAAGGTAAAGCCTTGAACGACAGAAAGAGTCCACGATTTCTCTAAGTTATATTTAGTGTTCCCTAACAATGTTTAAAGTTTAACGATGCGTTTCGTGTTCAGTTTTTCTTTTTCTAAATGCATCTTGTTTTCCAAAGAAACTAGTCGATTCCAATAGAAAGCTTCTAATCCCTACCAGCAACCATTTTGGAACATTCATTTTCTTTTTTGCGTCGCCATGGTGATTGAAATCCAAACGTTAGAAGTTTTTGTTTGACAAGCCCAAAATAGTTATCCTTAAGGAAGTTCAAAGAAAACTTTTCGCACTTCGATTCTTTTTTAAATGCACCTTTTGGTTTTCTGGTATCACAGAAGAAGCCGCAGCCTATTTCACTACTGCCAGGAAAAAACCAGATAAGTATAAAATGCCTCTTTGTTAAAAAACGACGAAAAACCACTTTTTTAATGCGATTTTGCAAAGGTCCATAACTTTATAAAAACAAATTTATCCAGGTTGAATTTTTGATTTATCTTGTCTTTTGCCGTCGGTACCGTTGACGTCCCATTCAAAAACCCTGAAGATCTACCATTGACCTTAGGATAATTTTACAAGAGTTTGAAAAAGAGCAAGCACGAAACACGACACGAGCTGTCCCATGCTTTCTAGATGGTTTTCCCGAAGAAGGTGCAAAACAGGAAAGCGCAAATCACACATGAAGCGTCCCTTCTTAATTCTTTTGTAAATGTGTTCTGGAACTTAAGACGCCCTACTATTAGCCTTAGAATAGTTCCATGCTTCCTAGATTTCTAGTCTTCGCATTGTATTAGAGAAAGAAACCCAAACGTTAGGTAGTTCATTGGGAAGGGCAAGAGAGATTCTCAAGTGCAAAATAGTTAGACGCCATAAGCATCTTGGAACTTAAGACGCCTGCGCATACCATTAATCTTTTTTTCTTGGCGTACTAGAGGAGGAAACCCGGACGTTAAGTGGACTGTTTGGAACAGCAAGAACGATTATCAAACACAAGATGGTTTTCCTTAAGAAGAGTTCAGAAACAAAAAAGCGCAAAGGACAAAGGACAAAATAAACCTCGTAAACGTCCCGTACTGGAACTTGAGACACCCTACTTATTAATCTTACGATAGTTTCACCTAAGAAGGTTTAGGTTTAAAACAGGCAAACGTTAGGCTGTCTGTTTGGGAAAATGAGAACAACCCTGAAGTTTTTCCTAAGAAACTTTAATATAAAGAAACCCAAATCACAACATGAGCAAGAATGGACAAGTTCGTTTGGAAGAGTGAAGGGCGACTCTTTAAATTCCAATTAATTTTTCTGAAGATTTCTTTTCTTAAATGCATGAAGAATACTCCAACCATTAACCATTCGATAGTTTTATCTGAGAAGGTTCAAAACAGAGAAGTGCAACATGAGCATAGAGGAAAAAGTCTGAACGTTAAAAACTTTGTTTGGGAGAGCAAAGAAAATTTAGTAATACGGAGTTCAAAGTCAAAGAAATCTGAACGCAATGAGGTGTCCCGTACTTCATTTTTTTGTGTTGTCGGAAGAGGTACAGTTCAACCATTGGCTTGCTTATGTGTCCCATTCGAAAGTTCCAAAGCTCTTTTATTAACATTTAACATTAAAAAGTAACAGAGCAAAGTAAAGTGTTACACACGGACCACGTTAAGCTTCATTTGTAAATGCATGTTTGCGTTTTTCCTTTCTTCTCTCGAACCGCTATCCTTACTACGAGAGAAAACAGCTTTTTTTCTAAAAAGGTTAAAAAGAGAAAACTCCATTATATTTAATTGATCTTCATTTTCTTGTTTCCTTCTTTCTCGTAGAGGGCGAAGCCTAACCACTGGCCATGATAGAGTTCGTTAGAAGAGTGCAAAACAGAGCTTTATCACAGCAAGAGAATAAAATGCTTATGCTTTCAGAATCAAAATAGCTTATCTATGTCTGTAACTACTTACCATGTCTAGAACAAAGTCCAACTCGCCTTCGAAGGATCTGCACTGAACTGTTCAGACTTATCTTGGAGAATGAAGTTCATGTACTTTAGAATTGCAATAATATGGTTAAAGAAGAATTTTTTGTTTCGCATATGTAGCTAGGATCCTTCAATGAAACATTTTTTTTAAATCGAGTTTAAAAGAGTGTAACGCTCCCAGTGATATTTCTACAAATATGAAAGTATAATTTGAGGTCAAATACATGCATTGGCTTTTTTCCAAACAAAGATAACAAAATTGTCTAAAAACAGATTTTACATTCTCGCTAACAAATACGTTCAAAATATTTACGTTCAATTGTACCTGCTGCTTCTCTCATGTTTCTTTTCATTAAACAGAGGACTTGAAGAAGCTAAGTAATACGAAAAATGGAATAATACAGAAACCAAGAAAGCACGATTTCATCTCGATTCATATAATTAATTCTTGAAAGCAAGGAGGGAAATTATTATTTTTCTACCGAATCTTAAATATTGAAGTAGCAGGAAAGTAAATAAAACACAGAAAAAAATAAAGGGAGGGAGGTAGAAAGAGATTCAAATTGAGGTCAACATATCAAGCTATGATGCATACATTTTCAGCTATTTCAATTGCAAATAACTCAATTTTAATATTCTAGCATAAATTAAAGAGTATGCATCAGTAGGTAGGTGTAAAATGTAAATGTGCCCGCCTGTCTGAATATCACCATCAATACAAGCAATCAGTTCTATATTACAGTTGTAACAAGCGTTTAAAAATCAAAAATTGAAATTATTCCTTTTCATTCAAAGTCGATATGAGTGAAACCGTTTTTTCTTTTGGAATTAAATCTGTTTATCTGAGTTTAAAGCGTAATTAAGAGGTCAATACACCCAAAAAATAGTGGAATTTAGATAAAATCAAAGCGCAAGCATTTCATGCAAGCAGATGATGATGTTGCGTTATTTTTAATTCGAAAGCTTGATTTGCGGAAATGAATGATTTTTAGAGATGTGTTAAAGGCATTATTTTAGAAACGTCAAGTGTTTTACTACGCATACAATATAATAATATCGCTTTTGGCTAAAACAGGTCAAGATAAAAAGAAAACGGTGATTTTTTAGATTATATACTACATTATATAATTAGGGGTCCCACAAGGAAGTGGGTTCGGACCTGTTTTGTTATTTTAAATTCTTATTTCAATTGAGATTCCCGAACATCAAGTTAATTTTTTAGTTTCTATTAAAATCGGTCGCAATAATAAGGGTTGAATTGCAGGAGACTATTTCACGAGACCAGATTAAAAGAAAAGAAATATTAATAGCGTCTGTTGGTTAATTTTAAATGGCATAGTTTATAGCACAATAAATCAATACGTAATTAGCAATAAAATCCCAGTAATTTAAATTGTAGCAAACTAATTAGATAACAATAAAAAGTTAAAGAGGTCATATACTTAGATATAAAGACTGACTTTTTCTTTTTTAATTATACAATTTCAGAATTCGCTATTAAATCAATCATTTCGACAATAAAATTCGCGTGAAATATCTGGCATGTGAATAAAATATTTTCGCCGTTAACAACATGATACATCTAGTTTACATAGATTAGAGTATCCATGGAATTTTTATAAAGACATTAATGTTATAAATCTGTATATAGACCGAACGGAGGTCGTAGTTTACCCTACATCATCGAGTACAAGAAAAAATTGTGTTTGTAGTGAAAGTACACTAATAGACATACGCAAAAAGCCTGGTATGGCTAAAAATGCATGCTATAGAAGAAGATGTCACCTATGGTATATTTTAATATTTCTTTCGTTTTTGTACTCGATCACATAACGTAAATAAACTGCCTCAAACACTTACCTTTTGAGTCGTCTGCTAGGGGGTTACGGCGGAGTGTGGAAAAGAAGACCAAGTTTTTTGGTCAATACTAATCATGGCAATGTTACCATCCATGTACCTATTTACTTAGAACCAGGCCAGTGAATTTTAGGCACGCCAGGGTCTACTGCAGTACTTTTATTACAAACACTCAATACTCGACTGTCCAAGTTTCAAAAGGTCATTTTGGAATTTCTGGAACCTTTATAACGATCGTCAACGGCAGCAGGTCATTACTTCAAGTAAACTGTGGCCCATATCAGTTTAAGAATTAAAAAAATTAAAAGTGATCGATCTCCTACCATCTTCCTATAGTCAGAACTCTCAGAACAGTTCGGTTGTTACAATCAATTTGAACAACTGAGAGAGCGATACTTCTTGATTTGAAGGACCCAACTACTTTAACCAAAGCAATTTGTTGAAACGCCAAGAACCTTGAAGATGATGCGATGTAAGGCGTTTCAAAATGATGTAAGACTGATACTGATACAGTTCTAGAAAGTCTGTGAAACCGAGACCAAACCAATTCTTATATTACCAAAACAGAAAACCGCATCAAAACAACTTTTTTTTTTTACTTAGGAATGAAACTATCAAACAGGTCCAAGCAACGATTTTTTATTTTTCTGCCAAAATGAGAAATCAAAATGGAAAAAAAGAACTCCATACAATTTGGACCCTCAGTAAAATTGGCTGATACTTAAGTTCTCTCTTCTTAATTTACTGATCAAAAGTCTCCATGGGTACAAAGCTAGTTTTCTTTTTGCTACGATCGTTCTCA
>VTPC01000895.1:13939-40019 GCA_011009095.1 Ignelater luminosus
TCTGATCTATGTTCGAGTATAACTGATGAAAGAAGGTTAGTGGAGGGGGAAGCGTAGTTGTAGATCCCCAAAGAAGGTTTATTGGAGGAAAAATACATTTCATATCTAACAAAGGAATCAATTTCGCCATAACCAGAAGTTGATCCTCTCCATTACTCTACGTCCCGCGAGTTTTAGTAAATCAGTGACTCGCTTCTGACTCAACTTGACCTTCAAACCTTTTTGATCCTTTTGGACTCAAAAACTTCATATAGAGGCTTGTATTGAGTGAGAATCCGCTCATCTATTCTACTGATACGGTTGAAGAAAGTCTGTCAACCAGAAGCTTTTAGATTTTTTATTAGGACCAATCCCTGTATCGTCGCAACAAGATATTGGGTCAAGTCAAGACTTTTTTTCTGTAGAAATCGTAGGAGAAAGACTATCAAATGAGTGGAAGCAACTTTTTCTTATTTTAAATCGAAATGAGAAGAAACTTAAATACGGTTGAATTGTGTTCCTGAGATTTCCAGCTTGATTAAATTCGAAGAATTTTATTTTGTAACTATGACGAGCGTAACGCGATAATTCTTTGCTGTAGATTACAACAGCCTTCATCCAATAATAAGAGATATATTGATTTCCAAAAATTCCAAAAATAATCTCAATTACTAAATAGCGTAGGTTTCAAATTATAATTTTGATTAAGCCAAATAACTTATTTCGAGAATAAAACAAAAATAGAACCAATTCGCCTTCAACTCCTTTTTATAGCGTGGTGGATGATGTTATCGCACATTCAATCGTAACATCATACTACGAAATGTATGCACGCAGTAAAATACATAGTTACACATGACAACGACGCATTTAGTATTTTAAATGTAGTGAGAATAATCCCCCAAGGTAATTTACAAACAATTTTCTTTTAATTTACGGGTAACCACAATTAGTCATCCCATCAAACAGTATTTTGCCGACACTTCATAGAACATGCACAACACCACGTAGCGCTTTACGACAAAGCCGATGATTTATAAGTCCCTAAAACGCGTTTGCGTTTGGATATTTAACAGGATCTTCTTGTTCATTAATGAAAGGCAAACGAGGTTTTAATTTGTGAAAACTAATATTGTCTTATTATTTTATACCGCGTCTTTATTGAGAGGGAACATTGACTTTTCAATTGTAATGTTTGTTGATGGAAAATTTGAACTTATTGGAAGATTCTCCGTAAAGAAAAGTGAATGCGACACGCGGTATATGAAAATGTCTGCCTTAGCTTTCACTCCTTGAACGTTATCTATACGATTCTTGGCAGAATTCATCGTTTCGTTCATTCAGAAAGATTCCACTAGCAAAAGGTGTTGGTCATCTGTCATTGTCATATCAAACTTCCGAAGCCCGTCTTTACTTTACCTTTAGTGTCTGCTGCTATAATCGCTCGTCAAAACCAAATAAGATGAAAGTGTTCCATCCTGTTCTTCGACCAGCCTGACTATCTATCCGGCTTATCATAATTCTTTATTTTATTCAAGTACTAGAAATAAATTGGGACATCATATCAATTTCTATTTGCTTTGATTAAACAGATGATAATATGAAAAAAATAAAACAATAAAACATAAATTCACTCTTTTTGTTGAATTGTACTATACACAACATTAAGAGTTAACAGAATTAAAACGGTCAAGGCCAGAAATGACCTTATAAATTGACGACTTATTGACGTCTAACCGCCTGATCTTTGTCAGCGATTCCTTCTCGATATAAATTAAGCTATATAATTCATTCTACTGCCATTTGACATTAGATAATAACGAATTATTTATTAGAACATTACTGACGAAACAGCTGATTTAACTTGTTATCGAATACATGTAGTTACAGTATTTATCAACTCCTTCACACGATAAGATACCGATAACATGAAACGAGAATTTTAGTCGCCTGCTGCTTGCAAGTCCGGATCGGTCCGGATTTATAATTCTAATCTTAAATCCGGAAAAGGCTAAAATTCTTCCTTTCATATTGGAATACTTCCAATAATGCCAGAAATTCCAGTTATGCATCCGCAATCGATAATGTATTAGAGCCAGCTTGTTCGGATTCCTTGTTATTGCATTAAACAAACTTCAGACTTGATCTCGAGCAGTTCAGCGGGATAACTTGGCATGCATTTGACGTTTTAACACGTAACGATGTTTGACGTCATCAATGAATTATATTTGTGAAATGCTAAGGTGCAACTGAATGAAACGCGAATTCCTCCACTATTTTTATATTTGGACGATGAGTCTACCAAAATTTTAAAACATCGTTGGAGGATATTTGTATTTTTCCTAAAATATTACAAATTATTACTCAAAATAACAATGTTATTCATTCCTTTAAATTGCACTCATTTACGGATAATTTGGAGAATTATTAAAAATAAAATGGTAAAACTTCACGCAAAATTTTTATTACCTCTAAAATAATTCGGAATGAAACTTCCGCTTTCTTGAAATAATTCGTAGTTGAATCATGGCTTGTACCGACCTTGACAATAAAATCTTGATTGCGATGTATTTATATATGAAGCACTAGATCAAAAAAGTTGTTAATCCGGATTGAGGTAGCATTGCATAAGAGAAGCTTAAAAATAAACTTATAAAATCTTAAAAATAATTTTTAATCTGTAAATAATATTAATTAGTTGTGCCGGATTAAAAAGACCTTTGCTTTAATATTCAATACAAAAAACCATAAAAAATACGCATAGAGCAAATTTGCATTATTATTTATTAATCAGTAAATGACTCACAACCTATTGTGACACACTATACGAAAATGCAAAATAAATAACGGAACTCAATTACAATGCAGCAGCAGCAGCAGCAACAACAAAAAAATAATTATCGAAGGTTTTATGATATATTTTGGATACTTACCATTGGACGATTTTCGATATACCTTTCTATCCGATTTAATTCCATCCGTGAGTTCTAATTTAAGTAAGAGATCTAAAGACTAACATTATCTTGAGCAGTCATTTATTGAAAATTTTCAAAAATTCGTTATAAGCCTGATTTGATGATTCGTGAGACTCAATTCGATCAAGAGATTTTTGAGATATACAGTTTGAGCAGCCATCTTTCCGACATTTATCGGATGAATTTCGAGATCCATTATAATCCTGATTCCGATATCGTCCGCCAAATTCAATTCAATACGGAAAACTGAAGGTTTGCAAAAATGGAGATTTCTGAGAAATTTGAGCAGTCAACTTTTAGACATTTATCGTTGATTTTCAAAATTCTTCATGATCCTGATCTGATTTCATTTCTGAGATTCAATTGAATCAAGAGAACTAAAGCTTGACAAAAATGGAGATTCTTGAGCAACACAGTCATCATTTTGAGCAGCTGCAATATTTCAGATATTTCATGATGGTCTTTTCAAAATCAATTCTAATCCTGTTCCGATTTGATTTCAATTCAATCACGGGAAGTAAAGGTTAGCAAACATGGAAAGTTTCTTCGACCGTGTTTCTCATCATTTTGAGCAGCCATATTTCGATTTGAAAGACATAAAGAACGAATGTTGAAGGCGAGGTTCCATAAGCAAGTAACAAATACACAATATGTACTCGGATCCATTGAATTCAGATTCTCAACAAGTGTATACTTGATAAGTAACATGACATACATCTTAGGTTACAATGTTGCCCATCAACTGTAACAGACTGAGAATAATGTGAACCATACGGGCGCAGTTCATACCAACCAATAGTGGAAAATCAAAAATGGATGATATCATGGGCAAAACAATGCATACATCCTCCAAGTACCTATACTTCCTTGAAAATCTTTTACTGATTGGTATGAGCAATGTTGCTGCAAGAGCAAAATTCGTTACTTAATAAGCTTTTGGTTTTTGAATGTTACAAATAGATTTAAAAAGATGGTTATTGTCGAAGCCGCTTTCGGAAATACAGTGTTGCCACTCCAGAAACTATACAAATCTAGTCTCGATGGTAAAAAAAGGAGACTTTAATAAATAAATAAAAAAGACTAAAAAGAGATCAGCTTGTAGAATTTAGTATACGAGAAACATTACACGAAGAATAAACACATACTAAAAGACAGCACAAAATAACCTGTAGTCATTTATCACTACAGAAGCAACAACAGTAGGATAGGTCATGGTTTATTTTTGTTAAGTTGACAGCACAACAAAAGGAAATTATATTTTGATGAATGAAAAATTGAATACGCGGTCCGGATCGAAGCTCGGGTTCGGGTCCAGCCTCTGTTTAAAAATGTATCGGGCTTTCGGGTCTACGTGAGCTAACCTGATGATAAATTATTGAAACACAATTGACAAAAAAATTGAAAGTGCTGGAAGACAAGAAGAACCTTTGGCAACCGATACGTTATCGATGTAATAATTAGTTCATGAAGCCGTTAACCGATATCGCTCAATAATACATTTAGAAGAAGCTTGAAATACTGAGTTACTCAGGAAACTTTTTACAATTGTCTGACTACTCTTCATATCAGTTTTTATTACACGTTAGCTTATTAATAGTTATTACCAACTTAAATATTCAAATAGAATTTCTCGAGTTCCTTCTACTTCTTTTTCTTCTTTAAACCTTTTCTCTATCCAGTCTTCCATATTAGTCCTGCAAGTTTTTTGAGATCATCACTCCATCTCATTTGGGACCTTCCTCTTGGTCTCTGATCTAAATATGGTCGCCATCCTAGGATTATGTTATTCTATCTGTCATCTTCGTATCTTTGGTGATGTCCTGCTCATTTCCATTGATTTGGGTTGTATTTTCCGTTACATCAATGACTTTGGTTTGATTTCTGGTCCAGCTGTGTCGCACGTCGAGCTTGGCCGATTCTATCTAGGATGGATTGGGTGAATCTTCAGGTCTGAGCTCCTTAAGTGAGAATAGGCCTTTGCACACTTTGGTTTTCCTTTCCTAGCTTGACCAGTTGTCCTAGGTATATGTAACTCTTCAACTTGCTCTATCTGTGTCGTTCCGATTACTACTGGTGTATTGTCATCAGAACTACTCATCACTTTTGATTTTTGTATTATTTATTTTGCAATTGCAGACTTGTTGAAGGACATGGCCGAAATTGGTTTCCGTGCACAACTTCGTAAAGAAGGTTAAAGAAAGATGGAATCCAATTCCTGGCAGCATACGTAGCTCACTGGAGGGCGAAACCAGACCACGTACTAACAAAAGCAAATTATTGGAAGGCGAAACCCAATTCGTTTCTTGAAGGAGAAGGTTAAAAAAGCCCGACTTATCTATGTACATAACCTTGTGAAAAGTGTCCGTTGAAGGGCACAACCCGATTTCACTTCGTAACTTTGTTTAGTTGTTACCAATAAGATAATATAAATAAATAAGATAATAATAACAATTTGTAGAGGCGACCGCGCGCTAGAGACCTGCACGGGTCGGGTTTTCTAGTCGAGTCTCATTTTAGTAACTTTGATAACTCTCGGGCTGTTCAGAACTGTCGGGCCGTTCGGGCATGCCGACTCACACTTTTTTTCCAGCCCGTATCTTCCTACTGATACCACGAGAGGAACCGGAGCGAGATCTTTTTCGTACTAACTCAGATGGGTTATTTTTGCTTTGAACCGCACCGAAGGATTGTCATACTGACTTCGCCAGATTTATCTGCGTACTGACTGACAAGCATTATTTTCATACTGAACCGAAGAGGAGGATTCTGTGTACTGCGCCGGATCAAGAACTTTTTCTTACTGAGTAAGACGATTGTTGTTGTCGTAAGAACTGGAACGGCCATTAATTTTATATCAAACTAAAACAGAAGAGTTTCGTACTGTAAGAACTCGGGACGGGCCTGTTTAAAAATCTATCGGGTTTTTCAGCACCATCGGATCTGTCTGGTCGTTCGGACTTATCAGGCCTGTCCAGGATTTCGAGCTTCTCGATCCTATAGGGCCGTTTGGGTATTTTGGGCCAATCAAGAAGTTGACGGATTTTTCTCTGGCCACTTCAAGTTTACTCCAAGTCGGACCGGGCCGGACCGAGCCTGAAGATTTCGGCCCATGCAGGTTTCTTCTTAAGAAATGCTTGTTGAACGTCTAACCCCGTGACGCTGCCTAACGGAACCCGGGGTACACGTCCTTTACATTGCGAATTATTGTCTTTTTAAGAAAAAGTTTTAAAGCATACTCTCTAAAAAATTAATTTCAGAGCAAGTATCAATGGAAAGTTTCTGTCGGAAATCCTGTATTAATAATCTACCTAAGATTCTATAAAACACAAACCATGAAGCGATTCCGATTTATTTATTTTTTTTAGTAGGATGTTGAACATAAATAGTTATTTATGCAACAAGTGAGTAAAGTGTATCTTTTTTTCACGGGAAGGAAAGTTTGCCGCACGAGCCGAAAATTAATGAAAAATGTTGCACTTTTTTTAACGAACGTGAAAAAAGGTATTTTGATATCGAACCCACTTATTATAAATCCGTCTTCTTTATCATCTTGTTATATCAAAATAAATAAAAAATTTATAAGGTTACTTTATGCACGCAATCATACATTTTTCACAATTGTATTTTTCCGAAACATAACACTTATTTTACAAAAATCAAATATTATTCAGTTGCTAATTGCATAGATGTATCAGCTTACCTTTTAACCTATAACCTTGAAAGAACACTGCCAGGTATGCTGCAGCTCGAGTCTTAATAATGCCCATCGCTTCGATGGGTCAAAATCAAGTAGGCTTTCAGTTTCCCCTCTCTTCATTACAATTTTTAGTAAACACTATCTAGAAAGCCATGAAACGCTCTCTAAAACAGGCAATTTTTTTCCAATTTGGACTCACTGTATATATTCAAAACAGCAATCAAGTTTAGAGAATAGAAGACCTGAGAGGATACCGTTTCCTTTGTAATTAGGCATACAAGAAGTAGTTAAATCAATACTGAAATGCCAACATCCTTCATTTATTCGAGTCAAAGAGATTTATGACATTGCGAAAGCTTCTAGGTAACAGCAAAACGTTAAATATCTTTAGCACCGGAGACTACTCGGTCGCTTTGTAAACGATATTGGTAACTCGACACTTGCCTTACTCAAAATTCCAGGGTGAATGGTTTAACATTTCATGATTGGGATCGGTGGGATTCTTCATTAGGAAATCTTTTCTGAAAATGTATTTAATCAAGAGATTCCTCCCTTATTTATTTATTTTCAATTATATCATCATTCATCAGTAAACGATTTATTCGGATATCGAACATTTTAAAAGGTGACATTTACTCAAGTTAAATGTGGGTCATATACATAAAGAGGGCATACGGTAAAACTGTCACTTTTAAATAGACGCCAAAGTTGTTTGTTATTATTATTTTCGAAACCAAACTGGTTTGAAGAAATTCACGAATAAATTCGAGAAAGAGAAAAATTGTTATCATTCTCATCGTCCTTGGATGTGAATTAAGAAAGTGAAGAAAATATTTCTTTTGATATTTATGCCTGAACACTTTTATTACTGCGGCGACTTCAAATATAAATTTCCATAAATTTAGAAAATTCCCAATTAAAAGGACGTGCAGGTAATATTTTTTTTATTTTTGTTTTGGAAGACTGGAAGAATTTTAAAACAAAGTTCGTCACTCGTCAGGAGTGTATTTAAAAATAAAAATAAAATAATGATTTTTCTATAGAATTTAGATAAAAACCAAATAAAAAAGAAACAAAGTCATTTGTTCATGCGAAAGGTTACATAAACTAATTGCTAATTTATAAACTATTTAATCGAGTCGAGATAAAACGGATTTCTTATGAATTAGAATTATTGCTTTTTAATGTATAAAAACATTAATTAAAATAATAAAAGATTAAACTTCAAGTCAGATAAGGGGATAAAATATACGGAGTGGACCAATACAAAAAGCCACAAAGCTTATGGAAATTTTGAGGTTACGATCGTCGTGTATGCCATTAAATATTAAATTATTGTCTACTACTACAAAAATAAGTCTGGATTCCTCCGCACACACGTACATAATTACCACATAATAGGTTAGCGGACTTTCTGATGTTATATTGGGAAACTCGATTTTCTACTTAATTCACACAGAACTGGTTTGTTACCTACAGACACGAAATCACGAAACGTGGGCGTAAAGTAAGGTCTAGATGAAACGAAAACAAAAACGTTAATTCCAATTCTTTCAACGGTGGCTATTAGTAATACGATTACTGCAGACGAGGTCTTATGCTTAAAATAATTCGTAACTGCTGTGGTTAATCAAGCAACACCTAATAAATTATAAAATGGTACGTCACCGGAAGGGAAACCTCAGGAAGATGATACTATATGTGAAATATATTAATAACTTTTTTTGGGAATTCTGTGCGTATTAATAAAAGAGACATTTCGGGAGTTTCTGACCTTTTGCGAACTCGATTTACTGGGGCATTTGAGAACATCAACCTGATATTCTGTATGGGTTCACATACATATATATACAGGGTGAGTTTTTTTAGATGTTTAGTATGGGGATCTCGGAAACTAGCGGAGATAGAGAGACGATTAAATGGGGAAAGAATTGCAGTTTTACGAGCTCAATTTAATAAGCTTTTTGTTTTTTGGAAAAAATGCATGGCTAACTAGATATCTTGCAAAAACAATTTTTTGTTATTTTGTTCGGTTCCTATGGCTCTGTTATTATTGACTTTAGAAAAAATGTGTAAAGGAAAAAGTTGCAGGTAATTATGTGTTTAATAATACAGTCTAACCGAATTTTTTATTTAAGCTGTAATGTTTGAGTTATGACACAAGTTTATGTTTTTTCTAATGGAAACCATAGTCGGCCATGACTTTATAAAAAAGACCCTTTTTCAACCATTCTAACGATATACCACTTGACATAGTTATTTTTATAAATAAATAAATTATGACCTTTTTTTCTTTTCATTTTCGAACTGTTCAAGTAGTAGGCTATGGAAACAATTGATAAATGCACATCAAGCAAGTTATTAACACTTTTTAATTTCGAAATTATAAACGTAAATATTTTGGTGTGAAATATTTATTCATTGGACTTACAATTTTAAATAAAAATAATTCCTGAGAAACTAATAAACAGTTGTTGAATTGTTGAACCAATGACACCGCACCAAACATTAAATCCAAAGTTAACTTGGGGTCTCCTCTGTTCAACATGATGCGGATTTTCTTGCATCTATAAATGTTCATTATGTCTGTTAAACATGCCGCAGTTTGTAAATCGTGTTTCATCCGTCCACAAAACTTTAAATCTAAACTGTGGGTCAGCTTCACACATGTTAGTAAATCAAGTACAATATTCAATACGCTTATTATAATCATCAGGGTGTAGTGTTTGTGCAACTGATAATCTATAGGGATGAAACCTATGCTTTTTCAGTACTCGTACAGCAGTACGTTGTGAAGTGCCTGCTTCCGTTTCAATTTGTCGGGTTGAAATCGATAGAGTTTGCATTACACGTGCCAATACGTTTACCTCTGCCTCTTCATTAATGCCTCTTGCAGTCTTTTTTGGTTTACGGAAAGAACCATACTCTCCCAAATTATCATAGAGTCTCTTAAAGGTAGGTAGAGACGACTGGCGACGATCAAAATACCATTCGAAATACTGTTGTGCAGCTTGTACGGCATTTTTATGACACAATATGTAACACTCAATCATATCACGCTTTTCTTGATCGGAAAAATTTATATTGATGATTCGCAAAACCAAAATCAACATTAATTAGAAGCTAAATGATTGCACTTGTCAATAATTGTCGTTTGCATCTGTTAATTGTTTCCATAGCTTACTACTTTAACAGCATTTTTAGTTTTTAGTTACACCTATAAGTACCTTTTTTATCTAAAACTGCTTTATTTGCATATCTTAAATACTTTAATTACATTGTTTTGGTACTACCTTATTTATATCCTAATTTCCTTTATTGTTTCTTAATTTATCGTTTGTCATTCTCTGTTTATTAGTTTCTCAGGAATTATTTTTATTTAAAATTTTAAGTCCAACGAATAAATATTTCACACCAAAATATTTACGTTTATAATTTCAAAATTAAAAAGTGTTAATAACTTGCTTGAATTTTATTATTAAACGCGATGCGCATTTATCATTGTTTCCATAGCCTACTATTTGAACAGTTCGAAAATGAAAAGAAAAAAAATGTCATAATTTATTTATTTATTTATAAAAATAACTATGTCAAGTGGTATATCGTTAGAATCGTTGAAAAAAGGGCCTTTTTTATAAAGTCATGGCCGACTATGGTTTCCATTAGAAAATACATAAACTTGTGTCATAACTCAAACATTACAGCTTAAATAAAAAATTCGGTTAGACTGTATTATTAAACACATAATTACCTGCAACTTTCTCCTTTACACATTTTTTCTAAAGTCAATAATAACAGAGCCATAGGAACCGAACAAAATAACAAAAAAATTGTTTTTGCAAAATATCTAGTTAGCCATGCATTTTTTCCGAAAAACAAAAAGCTCATTAAATTGAGCTCGTAAAACTGCAATTCTTTCCCCATTTAATCGTCTCTCTATCTCCGCTAGTTTCCGAGATCCCCATCCTAAACATCTAAAAAAACTCACCCTGTATATATTCATCTATTTACGATTCTGGATTCGTTAATGTCCATAAACCCACATTTAGGCCACACTTTTTACAATTTAATTCAAGGTGTCCATGTAATTTATAAATTCAGTTATAAAAATAACTCCGTGCACTAAAGATTGTAATTAATATTTTCTCTTCAAACTTTCAAAAACTTATTTTTGTAGGGCAAAACCAGATTTTCCCAGACAAGATGCCTCCTTTGAGTTGAGCTTTCTTGAACTACATGTTTTCAGTCGGGTTGGGCCAGCCTAAAGATTTTGGTCCAAAGCCCCAAAACAAATGCTGAACATAAGAACAACTAGAAAATCGATTCAGTTTTTTGGTTGGTAAAAAGCCACTTGATCATTTGGTATGGGAACAAAGTCAATTAAGTGTTCAAAAAGCAAATGCGAAAGGGAAGCCATCTAAATACTAGAAGAGAACTACTAATCCCAAGAAGTTTTCATCTGGCCAAATAACATAAAAGAGAAGAAAACTAGAGAAATTGTAATAAAACAGAAAAACAAATGCAGCAAACATGGTCGAGGTCTGAAAACTCTAAAACTTAACTGGCAAGAGTAGTCAAATAATGTCCAAAACATGTTTTCTATAAAGAAAACAGTTTGTAATTAGATATGCAGGGCTTCCACAATGCAGGGAATGTTATTTTCATTATTTTATGACAATATACAGGATCATTCAAAAAGAAGGGAACACTCAATAACTTTTTTATCTTGCGATTGACAAAACAACAGTTAAATAGTTTGTTGCCTATGAGCATGCGTGCTATTTGATGGCACTTTCAAATTTTTTTGGCATTTTCGGTTAAACCAAGGGCAAAAACGCTAAGCAAAACTTCAAATCTCACAGAATTATTGTTTATATCTGTAAAATCGCAAATGTGCAGAATGAGAAAAACATGGAGAATCAAGAAATGCCGCAAAAATACAGAGTGTCATTCAAAAAACCGAAGTTGTGTTCATTTACGGTTTAACCGGAAATGCCCAAAAAAATTTGAAAGTGCCATCAAATAGCACGCATACTCATAGACAACAAACTATTTAACCGCTGTTTTGTCTATGAGTGTTCCCTTCTTTTTGAATGATCGTGTATATTGTCATAAAATAATGAAAATAACATTCCCTGCATTAATCTAACATTAATCTTTGCGATCAAAAATGGCTGCTAAAGGTAGACCTACCTTTCACAGCACGCCAGTATTATTTTTGTGTGTGCCGCGAGTAAAAAGATTGAGAAACACTGACTTAAGGCCCTTAATTTTTCTCCAATATGTTGCTATATGCAAAAACTTTTAAAAACATTTATTTTCTATTAAAAAACTACTAAGTTGCAAATTTACTTTTAATTTATCCCCACTTTTTTAAAATCTTCACTTAATTTCCCCACCCACTTCAGAAATATCCAATTTGGGGAAAAATCTCCATACATGGCAACACTGCGACACTCACAACTTATCTTCAATTTTCATTTTGTACCTCCTCGTAAGGCCCTGCACGGGTCGAGATTTCCAGGTCCGACCCTACAGGAGACAAACTTGACTCAAAATGTAAAGCCCAGTAACTAGGTATTCAATGTCTTCTTTTTTGCTATGATTTATTTTAGCGAGTTATATGAAAAAATGCCAAAATCCGTCTCTCACCGTTTATAAACCAAAAATAACGAATTTACAAGAAAATTTCAAATCTTCTATCTCCAAAGTTCTTCCTCCTCCATTTTAATCAAACTTGGAGGCAAAATGCATACAGTTCTAGGAGAGCTACTGCCGAATTTCAGCATCAATTACCCGAAAATAATGGCGCTGGCAGATATAGAAGGGGAACGGCAACCCTCCAAGGTTTCAAGGTTTTTTTGGGCAGTATTTGCATCGCTCTCAGTTTTTTGCGTTTTCGACCTAGATGACCTTACAGAAAAAAAAAGTGTATTGACCCTTTTTTGTTCTCCATTCCACGGTGCATCAGTATTACAACTACGTTTCCCTCCAAAAACGTCCAAAAGAAGGCAAACTACGTTTTTTTTGTTCTAATCGACTCCAAGAAACAAAAGGACGCCACTGGCAACCACCTAAGCTTATTGGCCCTCCCTGATGATACTCTTTAGTTTAAAAAAGACTCCTGTTTGACCGGACCATAATTAACCGAGTTACAAATTTTTAAAGTAGGCGTCTCAGCATGCCATGGAGAAAAGCGCGGAGTTAATCGAATCGAGTCGGGTTTTCTCGAGTGAGTAGATAAACACTCCCAGAACATAAATCAAGAATATTATGTTGATCAGACTATTTGGACGGTTTTGGTGGGGATTGCGAAGTTTCGCAGATCCCCCAAACGGTTTTTTGGAGATTCGGCATTTTTTGGTTTGGTGTTTGCAAAGCTGCATCAATCGACAAAAACCAAACCAGCCATAGCCGTAGCCGTAGCCCTTTATAGTTTTTGAGATATAAGCCCTGCTTGGTTTGGCCAGTCGCACTCTGAGTAATGATTATAAGCTAAATACAACCGTGAGATCAATATAGTTTTGTTCAAACTATACACAAAGTGTTAATAAATAACATTGGCAAACCAATATGGTAGATTTCTAATCATCGTAGAAGATTTCTTCAGGACCTATGGTCAATTCGTCTTAGTTATGAAGTAATCGGCATTCAAAATATCTAAATTTTGCATGCATCGTTATTATCTGTCAAAATATCAATAGTCTATTAAGAAGAATTGTAAGGAAATATCTTCTGTGTGTTTTAAACTAGTTTCTAGTTCTAGTTTCCCTTTATTTTTTATCTAACCTTACATATCTCGGCTATAGAGTACACCCCATATAATGAAAGACAAGTTTGGAACATCTAGAAGACAATTTCTTACAATTTATTTTAATAAGAATTATTGATATATTGGCAAATAACGACAACGCACTCAAAAGTCTGTACACATTATTTGAAGACTGATTACTCCGCAACAAGACGAATTAACCATAGGTTTCATTTAAAAGTATTTGTCACCACAGATTTATCCTATCAGTTTGTTGGTATTATTTATTAGCATGCTATATACATTTTTATAAATCAGACTTGATCCTTTTTGCAAAGCAATGGTTAATAATCGGACTTTTGCTTTTCTCCAGCATATCAATCCTTTGGAGTGTATCTTTTTGAATTTAATTTTAATTTAATAGACTGTTTGTGACAAAGATTTAATTATGAATAAAATACTAATTTTTAAAAACTCACATCTCGAACTAAAATAGTAACTTATAGAGAGTTATTTTTAAAAAGTGAGAAAAAGCGAGGTTATGGAAGCCCTGGACATGTCAGAATTCTCTCGGTAACAGAAACTGGAAAAAAACCCCAACAAAATAATCCAACATGAAATTTCAAAGGTACTAATACACAGAAAATTTAAATATAGTAAAGTTTATCGCTATTTTATACCTACCTTAATAATACTGCTACGAATACAAAAAAGAACCAAAAGATTGTGAAGAGGTTTGCAATTCTTGCCTTACAAAATCACATAGAAATCAAAACTAAAAGATAATTTAGCTACCAGAAAGTGTTAACATTTCCAAACGAAAACCACTGACTAGATGTCCAATCGACAAGTATTGGTATTTCTTTTTCTAATTCTTTTACTTTTTAAAATTCAAGGTTAAGACATCTTTGAGATGCATCTTCTCAAGAACTTATCTATCGTATAATCGCATGCATTTTTTCAAAGAATATAAAGAATAAAAGATGCAAGTAATTAATTGGTAAAAACAAGAAGTGGTACCTACCGTTATTTTTCAACTTGAAATAATGTGCAATGATAATTATGGTTTTTAAGAAATTACTACAAACTCTAAATTAGTTTGTCTCTTATGCTCTAATTGACATACAGAAATCTAATAAGTAATAAGATTTCTCTTTAATAAAATATAAAAGAATTACTGATTAAAAAATATAAACATTAAACAGCTGGTTTATTTTCATGTTAAACAGATGTGTTTGAAATTACCATTATGTGTGTTTAAAAACCAAAACTTCAGATTCATTTTAAATCTCTGTTCAGTTCCTTTCTAAATTAAAAAACCAGAGGGCCCTGATTGTGAATTTTCAAAAAACAACAATGTGAGCATCTTAACAGAAACAATTTACAACAAGTCAAATGTCAAATATAAATTATAAGGTTAAGTTCTAACCCTGAATGCAGTAATTAAAACCTAGCTCTAACTCCTGTTATACTTAATTACAATAAAATTCTTGCATTCATAATAAGAAATCATACATCAATAAATCATTTTTAATTTTTAGTAACTTTTATTTTAAAGGGAAAATTTTTTGTTTTTTCTTCACCTAAAATCAAGGTAGGTACTTTCTTAAATTTTTAATTATTCAGAAACAAGTTAATTAACCCAACTTTTATTAATCGTCTTTCTCATTCTTTCCAAACTTCATTTAAGAATAGCATTTAAACGTTGCAAAATTAATTTCACACTTTTTTGTAAAATCAATGAAGCAAGAGTATTGATTATAAAATTTCCACTAATTTTACTTCAAATTTCGTTTTTCTCCTGAATTTTTTTTTCGAAAAATATTACGCCAATTTGTACCCATCGCCAAAAGAAGAAAAATTAATACAATTTGGGTGGGTGTAGAGTAACGATTTGGTTTTTTTTATTTCGTCAAGGGAGGGGTTGTTCTATAAGTTTGGAAATGCTTTGAAGTATTTATTGCTCGGTCTAAAATCTGCCGAAAAACCGATACATCCCCGCCGTTTGAGTGTAATCAGAATTAAAAGGGGTGAGCATTAAACTGTACAAAAATCAGCGGGGGTAACAACGCATATAAGTGGGCGGGGATATTGTATATTATGCGGGCTTGCAGGTTTTAAGAGGTCAAGCAATGTGGGATACGTACACACACACACGGGTTCACCTAAGTTACGAATAATCTGGAGCAACGGGCAGGTGCAAGCTGCAATATGCATTAGGGGGTCCTAACCGGTAGCAACAGCAGCAAGTGCAGTGAACTCCAGAATACTCAGCAGGATGTTTTTGATATCGGTAGTACTGCTGGTAAATCTAATCTGCTGACGAGCATTGAGCGATCGATGTTGGTCGTGTGCTATGCAAGACTATGCAGAAAATTTTAAAGACGCGATTTAAAGAAATGATCAAGAGGGCAAACTGGCGCTCAATAAGCGCTGCACGCAGCCATGTTGAACTACGAGAGGCTTATGCTAGGAGCCGCGCTTGTGCGACGTCATACCTACGAACAACGGCATTAGTAGTGAGTGTTAACTTACTGCTAATTTTCATGCCTCCTAGTGGAGGATTGAGGGGTTGCTTGTTGCCCTCCGCGAAGGACGTTGTCCTGGGGCGTCCACTCATGTCTATCGTCTTTGAAAATTGGATCCCGCGACGGTGATCTTCATAGATCTATCACATTTCTTGCTGACACCCTTCTTACGAATTTCCGACCGATGGCTTAGTGTCCTCTTTTCTCACTTTTTTTACGCACTTTAAATGAACATTTAAACATAGAAGTGCTCCACCAATATCACACGCCACACAGCCGCACTCCAAATAAACACTAGCACTGCACTTTTGACTGCAATTCAGTTTTTTAAGCCATTTTTAATTCGCAACGGGCTTCACCTTACCATTAATTTCAGATCCTCAGACATTGACCCATTCGGGGTATCTCGTAGCCAATCAAATTGCGCACTGCCATGTCGACGACGCACGAATACGGTGAAATTGTCCATTCAATAGCTGTCAGCTGTAAGCTCGCGCCATCTCGGGAGGCCGATCAGTATTACGCGGTTGCCAGATCATCTGGTTTTGATGTTATGCACATGGCTGCATGCGTAATAATTATTACGTATGCACACAACCCGCCAAACATAAATTAGAAACTTTCATTAACACTAAAAATCCTTTGTTGCGACACAAAGCGCTTTATTGCCTTTATTGTGCGTTACACTCTAGTGGCATTTTTGAAATTCCTTGTATAATCACTTTATATTGTATTATAATTGAAATTAACTTTCTCTGAGTAAAATGTATGAAAAATAAGTAAATTTCGTTTTTTTAGATGATTTATTGGTTAATGTATTATTGTAACTAATTTAATATTTGATAGAACATTCAAAAATATTTCTTTGGAAGTAGATAATTTAAAAGCATAAATGTCGTTTTATAAAATATTTTGTAGTACATACAAACTAATTTTCTATAATATGCTAAATATCTATGTCTAATAGGTGAAGAATTCAACCAAATATTTTTAAAAATGTTATTTTTACCATGAAGTGAAAAATGCAAAATGGCAATCCTGCAATGGATCTTTACAAATTTAAAATGCATTTCTTTACCTCTTCTGTGGGCAATTTAAAATATCAAACTCAACATTGCATATCATGTCAAACACTGAAAATATTAAAAGTTGTTCTTATTAGAATAACAATTATTAAATTGTTTTGTATAAGATGGCTATAGGGCCGTAGCTAATGGAGGGAAGAATAGGGCATAATACCCCCACAAAGAAACCTCAATTAGAAACATCTCAATCAGTTGGAAAAGATATCGAGTGGCCAGTTAAATTATTTTCAGTGTTTGAAAATATCAGTAGTCACTCCTATCCTTAAAAGTGGGGAGTCTAATGAATGAGGAAATTATCGTCTCATTTCCATCACACCTACATTATTCAAAATAATTGATTCAGCATTTAATAATCAAATTTGCATATTTCTCGAGTAGCACAATTTACTGAATACAAATCAGTTTGGTTTTAGGAAGAATAAGTCAACTGTAGTTGTAATTATTGCAGATACATTACATTACATCAACACTTATATGTATTCCTATATACCTCATTAAGTCAACATCCTATGAAAAACTATATTTTAGACTCTAAAATTAGCACCAATTACCATCAGTGCTAGTTGCTTCATATGAAAGACTGAGTGCTAACAAAAACAATATAATCACATTGTGCAACACACTCCTTGTGCTCAGGAGCAAGCAGTAATTAGCAACGTTTTTGGTGGAGGGTTTATGGAGGATCGACAGCAAACGTCAATCTCAATAAAAAATAAAGGGAACATGACTAACATTATTGCTCCTGAATGCAAGCACTTAGTAATTACACTATCTACATACATTTAAGTAAGACAGAGAATTCTGATACACATAACGTGTTTAAATGGCCAGCAGATAGTAAGTGGTGGAATGTTTTATTTATCACTGTCTCACTTTAAAATTATACCATTTAGATTATTTGCACTTATTATAACTGTGAGGTTGAATTTTGAGGTGACAGGTAGTGTAATATAAGTAGTATAACAGAGTAAGTCATGTAACCATAAAAGTTATACTAGGAGATTCTTGAATATTATTTTTGTAACAATTTCCTATAAACCTTTAAAACCTTTTTTCTAATTTTTTTCATTGCTAGGTATTAGATGTAAATATCATTATAGTGGCACTTTCACTTTCTGATTTATTAAGACGTAGTTCTGACGTAGTTACTATAATTATTAAACGATGCTGCTTCCAAATATTCTAATAAATAAAAACATAAAATAAATATTAATGATGCTTTGTGTTTTTCAGAAAACTAATTATGGTTGATTGATGTGCATTTTAATTTTTTTACTTAATTAGTCAATTAAAACACCTATAAAAACAATATAATTTTTATTACATGTGAATGTTTTTACATAATTATTACCTCTTTAATGCGTAAAATGAATAATAATAATAATGCAACATATTATAAGAATTAATATTTGTATTGTACATACAATGTTTTCAAACAAACAAAAATACGGAGTTTCTCAAGCAGATCTTTTAGAACCAATATCTTTTCCTAAACTAAATTCTGCTTACACACACCTATTGTAAATTGAATTGTAGCAATGGCAAACATTATTTAAAAGTCTATAACCCTGAAAAGCAATAAAGCATAACAATTGTAAGTTTAAATCTTGTAAATTGCTAATCACACAGATTGTCATCGAACAGAAACACCCACTAAAAGTGCATTATGTTTCCATGGACATTCAGATCATTCAGATGAACTTGAGACTGTCTATGTCCCCAATGGATGTCCTGTACTATATGAGTACACTTACAATAAATTTTTCCAAAAGCTACATTAACTTGGATGCAGGATGTAAAAAATATAGATCAAAGCTTTTTGGGTACAATAATATCAAATGTAAAGACACAAGAAAAAGGGTGGTCATGTAAGGGATAGATAGATTCTAAATATTGAATTCTGAACATCAACATGCAAGACAGTTTGAACTTGTTCATAAAAGATTCCAAAATACTTTCTTGTGTTTTTTTGTAAAACTTAAATTCGTCAATCTCATCTGAAATCTAAAAAAAGAGTGATAAAGAAGACTGTCTTTATTTCCCTACACTTCAGAGTACAGTGTATTATATATTTTATTAAATCTTGAAATGCTGAAGGGGTTATAATGACTAACTTTACTTAAGAAGTGATCATGGGCAATTACCTCCAAGTATTTTAAATTGTCAATCAACTGTGTCAAAAATAATAAGAAAGCAAAAACAAAGTTTATACATTGTACCACAAGGGTAAGTATAATTATGTGCTCTGAAGACATCTGAACTTTTTTAATGACTTTCATGTAGTTTACAAAGTCTAAAAAGATTTGCTAGTGATGATGATGTACTTATTCAAAATTTGGAAGAATTGGTAGGTATATCAGGAATATAAAAATTTCTCAAAAGGGCACTTGTTTGTGATTACATAACCATAGGTTTGAATGGAGCAGAATATAATTACATCAAGGAATAGCAGTTTTCATCACAACCAGATTTACATGCAAGCATAAACTGAAGAAGACTGTGCAGTGTCTAGCTTTTTTGCTGTCACCAGTAGGCCATACCAATCTTCTATAATTGTTCTATTATGGAAAAGTTATTTTGCATTAATTTTATATTTTTAATATAGTACGAAGTATTTGTTACTTTTATCTACTAATGAACAATTTTTTTATTTCTAGTACTGTTAAAACAGTCAAGATTATGTCAAAGAAAACTAGAACATTGTTCAGTTATACTGTCCTTTCTCACTACTTACTATTAAATTTGAACAATTCTGCATATTTCTTTTCAGATGATTATGAGATAAAATAGTTACAGTGGAAAAGAAACCTTAATAGAGAAAGGTAATAAAGTGACTGGAGCAAACTTTAGGATGGTTGTTATACTACGAAAGCATTTCATAGTAGTCATTCGCTGATATTTCTATAAGGCCATTTAAATGATATTATAGTAATATTTCTTATAATATTAGTGTACTGATTGCCAAATTTTAGAATTTGTCGGAACTTTGAAGGTTTTTCTCCAATGTTTATTCATCTTGGAGAAAAACCCTTGAAATTGTAATAACTTTTGCGACCTGCAAGTTCTAAAATTCAAACTCGTGGAAAAATAAAATTCAGTATCCCAAATTATTGACAGAATTGCTACACATGGTTTAAATTTGAAAGTTCGCATATAATAATCATATTATAAGTAGAGACTGGATATCTAGCTTTTATGCTTACATTAGAAAATTATAGTAGCAACAAAAATTGTATATATCTTTACAAATCTCATCAAAATAGACATTTTAGAATTATCTTTTTTTATGCTTTTTTTGCATATTTTAACTTTTTATGCATATTTTAGTTTTAATGCTTATTTAATAATTATTCCAAACTTTTCTGCTAAATAATTAGAAAAAATATTATTTGTTACTAAAAACAAACAGGTCGTAAAATATCTGGCACTGGTAAAGTTAATCTTAACTGAAACTGTAAGAAATGCTTTATGCAACTCTGCAAGATTGAATAAAAATATCACATTTTATTTCAGTCGTTTGTTGTTTGTTAAACCGTGCTAAACTATGTTTATTTGCAAAGGTGTGCCTGTATAAATGTAATTTTAAAAATGCTGAAAGTTAAATCTACTGTGGAGGAATGGATTAAAGGCCACCCAGATTTAAAATATGCGAATAAGACCTTATTTTGCCTAGCCTGTGTTAAAACTGTAAGTTTTTCAAGATTAATACAATTTCTACAATTCAAAATAAATTTTGATTATCCAGATTTCAAGTGATAAAAAAAATAATATAACTCAACACATAAATACTTCTCAACATCAAGAAAAATTAAAGAAACTCAAAGCTCAAACCAATACACAAGTAACCATCAAATCAGCCCCAGCATCAACTTTTAATTACAACGATGATAGACGATTTAAATTAGATTTGTGTGAAATAATGTTAAAGTCAAACATCCCTCTGAATAAACTACAAAACAGTTCATTTAAAAATTTTTTAGAAAAATATTGTGAACCACCAATCCCAAATGAAAGTACCTCTTGTAAAAATTATGTTAGTTCAGTTTATACTGAAACGTTAAAAAAAATCAGACAAATAATCAAACATAATTACATTTGGGTCAGCGTAGACAAAACTACTGATTTCTGTGTTCGATATATAGCCAATTTAATCATTGGAGTGCTAAATGAAGAAACTCCATCAAAATGATTTTTGATAAGTACAAAAGAATTAACAAAGACCAACAGCAACAATATATCTAAATTTGTTTAAGATTCGTTAGTAGCTTTTTTTTTACCCGAGCTGTACCAACATTAATGACCACTGACGCTGCTCCATACATGATAAAAGCAGGCTGTAATATGAAAATATTTTACGAAAATCTGATTCATATTACCTGCAGTTTCCATTAATAAAGGACCTCATCAAATATGTAAAAATGATTTTTGTTAAAACTTCGTTAAGAGTGCAATATTTTAAAGAAAAATTCCCAAATACCCCACTACCTCTAGAACCGGTATTAACCCGTTGGGGTACTTGGCTAGATGCTGCTGTTTATTATGCTACTTATTATGAAAATTTTAAAACTGCCGTTTTTGACCTAACAGATAAGAATAGTGCAGCTATCGAAAAATGCCAAACTGTTTTAAAAAAAGAGGAATTAAAATGCAATTTAACGTTTTTAAAGGCGAATTTATGTTTTATGAGTCGGATAATGACAGGACTGGAAGAGAAGGAAATGCCATGAAATAAAGTGTTGCAGTTAGTAAATAATTTAAAAGCATCTATAAACGCCATACCAGGAAATATTGGTGACGTTATTAAACAAAAAAATACTGAAGTGTTTTCAACAAATGAAAGATTCCAGACAATAAGCATAATTGGTAAGATTTTAAGTGGTGAAAATGTATCATCCCCTATAGGTATAGCACCCAATATTATTTCTAAATTTAAATATGCCCCAATAATGAGTGTAGAAGTCGAAAGGAGTTTCTCCAAATATAAAAATATTCTAAGTGAAAGACGTAGAAATCTATTAATTGGAAATATGGAGAAGTTTCTAATTGTTAGTTGTTTTGATGATGAAGAAACTGTTTTATTATAAAATGTTTATTTTCTTAAGTATTTACTTTAAATTATTTGTTTGGTTTTTTTTTATAAGCAAAGTATTTGTAATATGTACTTGTATTCTTAACTTCCATAAGCATATTTTGGAATTTTATGCTATTTTTGTGCTTACTTTAACTAAATTTTATGCTTTTTAAAGCGGTTATATCAATCTTTTTAATGCTTATAAATCCGGACTCTAAATATAAGTAATGATTCACTTTTTAAGGCAAAATCTGACACTTATTTCAAAATGTAATGTTTCCATTCCATAATAATAATAATATCTGTTTGTAAAAACAATATTTTAGTATGTCTTCTGAAAGAAGTCTCAGTACCTTTTAAGTATTAAATTATTTATGCCTAGTGTTCAATAATTTTGTATTAATTAAATAGTAAATTTACTCACTATTTCCTTCTGTCATCAAATTATTTATACATTATATAGGTATAACTGTCTTTGTCTTGGATTAATGAGGGAATCCTTGTGGTGTTTATCAAGTTTCATTTTGTCTATCACAAAATGAATATAAATATGTAATTATCTTTTCATAATATTTTTTTTCTTGTATTATATTCAAATAAATTTAATGATTTGCAAACTTTTACTATGCTAATTGTGCTAATTTGGAATATTGTTCTGTTCACAACAAAATCAAACTGCTCACTTCACTATGTATTTTCTAAATAAAAGTTTATTTATAATAGTTCAGAACATACACTATCAAGGAAGTATTGTATATCTACCATTTCTTAAGTAAAACGATGACACTGAATAAAAAGCAGACATCAGTACTTGCATTATAAAGAGAGAACAAAAATTTTCTTTAAATTTCAATTGAAACTTGAAAAATAAATTTTAAGATTGACTTCTACTCAAAAATTTACATTTTTGATACTTTTGATAGCAATGAACACCTACTAATTACGTTTTGTCAGAAAGACTTTTAATTATGTGAAAACCCCAAACGATTAATCACTTACCCACCTTTGAAGTAGTTTGCGTCTAAAGATACTTTCCCATACCATAATCCAGAACATTCTTCAATCTACACTATGCACAATCCTATCACCTTTAACAGACTACTATTGTTAATGACTAAAGACCGGATTTTATTTATTTATAAAACAGACACCTTAAATGTACAAAGTAGGTTGTTAAATTCATAGGGTCCTAAAATAGGGAACTTTTCTTTTTGAAGAAAATTGCAGAAAAACCAAATTATAAAAGATTGCTAAAATTAAAGACGTACTTCAAAACTAATCTGTTATATTTTATTGATACACAGTAATGTTTGCACTCAAGTATTGTAAACAGGTCATAAGGTGCACTACAATTCCCAGTAGTATTTTTAGAATCCAGGATTGTTGTTGTTTTCTGATTGCACGTTAAGCTATTTAGATGTTAAATTTGATTCTCTCTCATTCTAGAAGCGTTTTATGTTTTTATGTTTTATGTCTTGTAACATGTTTTGAACCTTTAATCAGGGCATTAATTGGAATGTCACAGATTATGTGATTACACAGCGCAGTTTGGCTCAGTATGTTAGACGCTCGAGTAAAGAGGGAAGCCGAAATTGGAAGTGACCACATTCTAGTGATGCTCACTATGGTCGTGCACCAAGCAATTACAGCTAAACCAAGGAAGAATACAAAACCAAAAGAAGAAAAAATATGCTCATATAAGTTGAAAACCAAAGAAAAAGTGAAGGAAAAATCACAAGATATCTCAGGTTGGTAGGAGGAAGGAGAACGGGAAAAAGCATGGCAAAATCTTGAAACTATAATACTCTCGGCTGCAGCAGAGACCTGCAAAAGTGTTCCAATAGGTGGTAAAAGGAAGAAGGTTACTCGATGATGGAGTAATGAAGTGAGAACAAAGGTGTTGCACAAGAAAGAAAAATGGGATATTTATGAAGTAAGACTCAGAGAGTTAAGGTGAAGCTAGTTGTAAAAGTTGCAAAGCAGCAGACGTGAGAGGAGTTTGGCAGATTTTTAGAGCAAAGTGTCACGAAAACCAAAAACTTTTCTATAAAGTCATGAAAAATATGCAGAAAGAGACTGTACTTGACTACCCATTAAAATTTATTAAGGATAAGAAAGGAAATGTCGTATCAAAGAAAAGTAAAATAATGGAAAGGATATTTCAGTGAGTTGCTGAACAGGAATGATACCGATGTGGAAGAGGCTGAGATTGACACTGTCGATGAAGACTCATCCCAACTAAGAGGTGATTCACACCAACCCAACCAAGGAAAGTCACACCAACCAAGGGAAGTCACACCAACTCTTTTCGAGTTGCAGCAAGCATTAACTAACGTTAAGCTAGGTAAGACAGCTAACCAGGATGATGTGACCCCTGAGACGAGATACATGGGCGATGTTGGAGAAATTGAGTTTTTGTGTTGGCTTGGGAAAAGTGCACCATACCAAAAGATTAGGAACTGTCATTTCTGGTTCTGCTTTATAAAGAGGGAGATAATAAAGAGTGCAGCAACCACAGAGATATCTTGCTGCTAAGTGTACTTGGTAAACGGTATCTGTATAGTAGCATACTTAACAGAAGGTTAAGAGTTACAGCAGAACATAAGTTAGAAGCACAGTGTGATTCCCAGTCAAATTGCGGTATGCAAGAAGCTATCTTTGTAGTCCAACAAGTAGTAGAGAAAACTATTGAATACAGAAAAGAAGTCCACATGTGTTTTATCGACATACAGAAAGCCTTTGACTGACATAGCAAACTATGTGGAAAGCTCTAGAAAGTTACCAGGCCCCATCAGATCTAATTAGAAGGATTAAAATTGTGCAAGAATGAGGTAAGAAATTGTCATTCTTCAATTCTACTACTTGTGGTGTGTAGCTAAGAAAACTAGAAGGGATCGTGTGAGAAACTACCATTAGAGCAGCTCTCACAGTTTCTAGTGAACTGGGTAAAGGCCACAGAGCTGAGATTGTTTGGCCATGTCAATAGAATGAGGTTGAAGGTAAGAAGTCCAGAGGTCAGAGAACATCTACCTAGACAGACAACATTCAGTCCTCGCTTACAATGAGAGGTAGCACTTGGGGGAGAGTAGTTCGGCTGGCTCAGAACAGACCAGCTTGGAGGACCTTTTATCAACCCTCTACACCTTCCAGTAGATGAGAGCCAGGATTAAGAATAAGATAAGAGTAAGAGAATTAATTGGAATGAAAGAAGTGCTGCAATTTACCACTGACCTTTAACTTTTGTTCTGTACCCTTCTCGATTGTACTTTCTGAGTTTTAATAACATAAGTGGACAGTTTATCAATATAAAGCATAAGTACAGGTACTCATACCTATTCAAACCCTATAAAGTAGTGAGAGAGTAGAAACTGAGAGATTTAAACAATTGGACGATTGTTTTTGTTAGTTTTTAATAAAAGCTTCTATAGCATACGAATAGATATTTAGAATAAATTATCTATCTCAGTTATTAATCTCTTGAAATAGTAAAATCATTTGATTATGCCATTCACTGCTACAGAGTGCCTCAATCAGACTGCAGTGTAGAAAATCATGGAAAATCAGTAAAAACGGTGTATCATATAGAACATATTTTAAGTGGATATGAAAGAACTGCAAAATTAATAAAAATCTCAAACGACTAATAGGTCAATTGACATAATACTTCTTGTGCTACTTCAAACTAAGTGTTTATAACTCTATGCACAGGCATAAAAGAAAAATAGGAAAAACAAAGACATCATTTTTGAAACTAAGCCCTTGTACCAAAATCTGTTAATTAGTTTTATAAATAAACACAGTTAAACAACTTGCAGTTTCTATAAAATTTATTTGATTGATGTTTAATAATAATACATTGGAATTACCATGTACGATCTCAAATGCTACTTACTTAACAAAAATAGACAACTAATTTCATTAAATTCAAATACAATAATAATAATAATAATAATAATAATAATAATAATAATAATAATAATAATAATCATGACAA
>VTPC01000895.1:40029-94945 GCA_011009095.1 Ignelater luminosus
TTATTATGTCTAACAACACTCAATAAATAATGAAATATGAAGAACTTTGGCTACATTAATAAGATTTTAGAGCTCAAAGAGCACAATAATAATATAGAAATATATTAAATCATAAATTAATTATTAGAAAATAATAATAATAATAATAATAATAATAATAATAATAATCAGAAGAAAAAACAGATCAAAAATAAAAAAAGTAAATTACAAAAAAAAACTACTTACTTCGAGTTAGTTCGAATTTATTATTTGTTTTTTGTAAGTTGTATTTAAGTAAGCAATCACTCTGCTGCAGGTGCTACTACATAAAATGAAAACACAAGTTCAATTCGAAATAACTCGAGGTCCATGGTAAAACTAACGATAATTTACAACAACTTGAGACAAATACAACATATTATTCTTTTTGTTATTACATATAACACAGAAAGGCAACCATTTCTGTTTAGAAACAAATTAACAACATAAGAAATTAACTACTGCCATACTATTTACTAGAAGGTAATACAAAAACTGAATTTCTAAAAAAAACAAGAAAAGAAAAGAAGTTCCTTCACAGAAATAATCTGTTAATATATAAAAAGAAAACCAAATTCCAGAATGACAGTAGGGAAAGCAAATAGGAATGATAACGAGAACTACAAGAAGTTTAATTATTTGTTACTTATGTAGGTAACAAATCTTTTTTTGTATTTCTTTTTCATTCTCATTTAATTTACCAAATTACTTTTGGTACATCACTTACTTATCATGAAAATGTCTAAAAAATTCTTCACATTAAACTTTTACTCCGACTAGTATAAAATGCAAAAACTCTGGTTTGATAAAATTTCTCAAGATTGATTTCTCCAATCATTAAGAGTTGTCATTCCTAAAAGCAATAGGAAAGAAATAATAAAAATAACAATCATTTTTCTATTACGGAATGCACCCGCTTTTTTTTTAATACAAGAGCCAAAATTGCTAAAATTATATGGAAAACTCGAGACGACACTGAAGAACACAGCACTAGCCTATCAAAGCACACGAACCATTTATACCAGCAGTAACTAATTCTAATTATAAACATGATTTTTCTTGTGTTAAATATATATTTATAATATTTTCTATATTTCTATACAACATTATCAATAACTAATTCATATAATACAAATGTTCCCATCTCTTTATGCAACAATATGTATACGTATCAAATTTAGATGTTTTTTTTGAAAGACATCAGTGTACAACAAATTGTGTGTTTGATTTTTTTATTTGTTAACTGGCCATTTTTATGCACTTTATCTGTTTTTTTTTAAATATTTTTTTTACACCAACATGACTCCCCTCCCTCTCTTTATTATTTGAAACAAAAATATAAATATATTTGACATATTTTAACATATCAAGAGAAAAAACTGTAAAAATTAACTAGGATTCTTAACAATTCTCTTCTGTCGGAAATCATAAACTCTGCGACAAAAAAATACCAATTCAGGTGGCGTTTGAACTGTTGATGGAGGTTGTCTATATAATCGTGGATACGGTTCCGGATTTGGAATACACGAAACTGTAGCTTCCATTCCTTCTTCTAACCGTCTTAATGTTTTACGGTAACTAAATATAAATTACTGTAAGACATACTGTTCAAATAATAATTCATAAAATACATACCGGCAATATTCATTAAAAGTAAGAACATAACATTTATCTTCAATGCACGCTACACTGTTTGTATCTTTATGTCTCGAAGCAAAGACTTCATCTGATTCATCATATGGTTGTCTTCCTTGCTCTGTATGTTCAGGTCGATAATACCACAACAATGACATCATCATCTCACCTGCAGACATTGCATAATGTAAGTTTTTTAAAATAAATATAAAAATCTTCAGGCCTTACCATCATCAGGATTTTCCCACAATGCAGCAACTTTTGCTACAAATGGTAAATCATTTCTTCTTGGGCCAGCCTTTAGTAGTACACAATCTCTGGGTTCGATTACATCACCTTCTGCATGTTTCATTGCTGGATAACATCTTCTTGTAACTGTACTTTCATCACTCTGTAAAAATAATAATAAACAAATCAGTTCATCACGTAACAGGATAAATTCTCAATTTTTATTCAATTTTAGTGCAAGTGTGTGAAAGTTACTCTCATCTAAAATGAATATGTACCTGAAAGATTTACAAAATGACAATGTAGTATCACGAAGAGTTTTTAATGGAAAGGTTTAACTTGGAAGTTCTAGAAGGTTTTATAAAAGGGTGTCAGGGGAATGCTAGATAACTAATTAAATGCTAAATTAAAATACTGGGCCAATCAATTTACTAAACTTGATCAAAAAGAGATAATTTTCGAATGTTTGGAATTCTAGTCTTTTCGGCAAGCTGTAGCGTACATTCACACAAAATGAAATTCACAGAATACACAATCTCATTTTGCTACCACAAACAATAGTAAAAACACAAATGTTGTACAATTAGATTCAAGATGATTTTCTATTCATAAGAAATGATAAAAACAATCTGCTGCAAAAATGAATGAAAATGAATTAACATAAGCAGATAAGTTAGACTAGAGCAACAGAATTGTGGGGTATATGTATTATGCGGTAGAAGTGTGGGTATGCTATAAGTGTAACAGATCCAATCATAAGTTGACTTAATTTCTTTTCATCTATTTATCTAGCTTGTTGCTTCCTATTTAAGCTCTTTCACAATAATTGTGTGCATAGCTAGTGATGTAAAATTTCATGAAATTTTTCAAAGATTGTAAAATATATTGGCAAACTAAAAATTTACTTTATCAACACTCCAAATATAGCAAGGGCTACTGGCCTATTGCTAAAAAAAGCAAAAGAAACAACATAGAGAAATTTCATATAAAAGATTTTGTTGTTGCATTACCAATACATATCTTATTGTTTCTTCATTTTGAAAAAACAAAAAGTTAATAAGAAAAGGTCTATAGAGTAAGTTTTGAACGAAAACACAAGAAATACCAAAAACTGTATCAAAAATATTTCTTTGGAAAGGGGCTTAGCAAAAATAGTGTATGCCAATGCATGTCAAAAGAAATAATTTACTCCAAGTCTAGATATTCAAGAATAGACAACTTAAAGTTCACATACCTAAATATCATACTATACAACAGATTCAGACACTTATTGTTAAAAGCTTCAGTTTACAAGTTTGACTATGATATGCAAAAGGTATCACTTGTTGTTGTTCAAGTACCAGAAGAGAAACTGGACCCAAGAAGGTAGTCATCAAACACATACATTTAAGTATATACTAGAAAATGTGAGGCATTCCAAAAGAAATCTAAGACAGTTTACAATTTGGCGATTCCATTCCAGAACTCTGTACAGGTCAAGAGTTTTTGGACTGGTCTACCCTGACCTGACAAATCTGGATTCGTCCCATCTGTTGAGAAAAGGTGTTTACCCATCTTTTGCATATCCAACTCCACGAGGAAATATTAAGAAAAAGCACAACTATTGATAAACTTGCCATAGAGATTAAAAGGTATGCTCATGCAGCCCATCGTTAAGCAAGTTTTGCCAGCACACTCACAAAAGATAGCCTGGTGTCATTTTGTCACTGCCCAGAAGCTGGTAGGATAACACAGGATAAGACATGGTTAATCTCTACACTATTCATTTATAGAAAGTGACATCTGATTGGCAATATCATTAGGTATAAGTTGAGTAAGTAGCAGGTGTCTTATGAAAGTTATTCTCATGGCAGCTGTTGAGGTTTTTAACAACAAGAAATATTTTTCAAATGCCCTCTTTTAATGTAATATGAGATTTAAGTTCAGGTAGCTAGTTTGATAAAAGTCAAGAAAAAGAAAACTCATTAAGATGTGAAAGGCATTACACAAGAAATTCAACATCAAAAAGAATACAGCATTTGAAGCATTCTTTGTTGGGGACCAAAAGAAAAATGATTTCCAAAAACAAAAGTAGTTGCCTGGAGATTAGGTACTAGCAATATCAGTACTTTCTAGCATGGTGTCTGTCTTCTTTACATGCTTTCTGCAGTGTATAATGTGGGTGTATGACAAACATTGAATTGTAACTCAATATAACAATTCAGTCATAGATTCCAGTCATGAACAACTTAATTGAAACTAGTTTCATGGTAGATACTCCAGTAACCAGACAAACCAAAAAGTTGAAGATTATGAAGCCTTTTAAAGACTCACATCAGTCTTTTATTCCCAGAATCTTGCAGTCAATAATTTCGTATTTTAAAGTTGTTAAATTGAAGGACAAAAACAGAGGGCAATTTTGCCAGTCTGACAAGCTTAGATGGCCAGAAAAGTTCAATGTATGCCTAAGATTCAAAGCATTAATTTGAAAGCAGAGTTTAGATGATGAAAGATTTAGTAACCAGAAACCAAAATAGTCGAGAAAGTGGGGTGTATCCTTTCTTAGTTATCTACCGAAAAATACCTCAAAACGAAGTCACAGATCATATTGTAAAGTTCACCTTTAGTCTTGAAGCCTAAAGATTAGAAAAACTAAAAATTAACTTTGTTAAACTGTAACTATAGTTTTAAGATTGAAGAAAATGCTTAAGTTTAAAAAAATGTTTTAAATAAAGAAGGATTTATGAAAAACACAAGGCTGAATCCACTGGTAGTGATCTTTCAAAACTGAGGTTATTAGCTTCTTAAGATTTTAGAATTTGTAGTAAAATGAATTGTCCAAATAATATTGTCGGTGAATAAAAAGATCATAAAAGAAAAAGCATACAGATGCAACCAATGGATTCAAAGTACTAAAGCATGCAAACTGTAACTTTTGAGTTATTTGGACAAGTATGGTTCAAATGACTATCTCAAAACAATGTGTTTGATTTAGTAATAGCTCATTGATGAGTTCACAAGTTTCTTTGTTTTCATCTTAAAAAAAGAAGAATGTGATTTTAAACATTAGTGTACTGTATAAGTATGAAAGAGATGCTTTTTTGTTAACTAAATAGCTAAATATAATAAATTATCAATACATCTTCATAAAAACTGATGATAGTGTTGTATTGCGTATTCTTTACAACATATAATTGCAAAATGATGTATAAATAAAACGAATTTTAAAAACTCAGTGTTTATGTCTTGTTTAATAACAATAAAATTAAAAACACCCAATGAGATTTCAATTCTACTTTGTTTGTGAAACAACCAATTCCTTATAAAAAAATGGCAAAGTCCTGAAAGACCAAGGTAATAACCAAGGCTTAAAGTACTGTCACTGTAATTTAAACAAGAGAATAATACATGCATGGCTATGTATAATTAAAATAAGAGATGTGTTGCAGGTTGCAACCTTGACACACCCTTTATGGTAACTCGCTTAAAAAAATTACTTACATTCAAGAATACTTTAGCCTGGAATGGTTCTCCTTTCCATGTCCATCCATTGGACCATCTAGGTACTTGCATGTATTTCCTTGGAACTCTCGTTACTGCTGTAGAAGGAATTTCAATACCTTTACTCTTGGTTTTCCGCTTGCTTGCTCCAATTTTTTTTGAAACAATTGCAGTTTTTGATTTGACTTGTGCCATTTTAGAATTTGTACTTTTATTATTAATTATGGATTCTGATTTGATTAATTTGCACTTATCGGTCGCTTTAATATTTGTTTCAGTTTTTTTATTTGTCCGTAAACTATCAGAGTATCTGTTAATGACACTTTCTATTGTCCTATCCACGTTATTTTTTGCAAACAAACTATCCAAAATAGCGGGCGCTAATTTTTTAGCAGTAGTATTATTATTATTATTTAAACTATTTTTAGAATTGACTTGTGATTTCTTGGTAGTTTTCACTAGAGGTTCTTTATTTTCACTTAACTCAAAGTCAACAAAGCACTTTCCTTTATTATTTTTAAGATTTTGTTTAGAATTATGTAAGTTACTTGCAGCAAGTGGTTTAGAAGTTTTTAATTTTTTATGATTCGTTTCCTCTTTAGTCGGACTTAATTTTCTTTTTAAAGTTTTCTTTAATTTCATTTTAGAATTTCTATTTAACAAAGGCTTATCACTTTCCACATTAAGTTTGCGCTTACCATTATTTATTTTAATGCTAGGAACATGTTTCTTTATGAGGTCCTTGTAACTTCCATTTACTTTGGTTTTTTCAATTTTTTGTTTCTTTTGTGGAGGTGATGGATCCGTTTCAATCTTTTCCAAGTCTCTTGTTATAGACAATTTTCTTTTCATATTTTTAACTTTAACATTTTCAGCAACGGTTTTCTGACAAGGCAGTAATTCGTCAGGAAGAACCGGCGGTTTTTCTTCATTTACCTCAACTTCTTTAGACTTTATCAATAATCCCATTTGCTCTGCTGTTTGTTCTTCAGTTTTTAGGCATGCAATTGTAGTTGTTGCATCTTTTTGTACTTTAATAGTGGAAGAATCCGTGATAATCTCTGTGGAAGAACTGGTTCTTAAAGATGTTGTCACTTCTTTTGTGTCCATTTTTGATTTTAACGTTGTAATAATAACATCAGAACAAGGCTTCTGTTCTTCAGGGCTTTCAATTTCCCTTTTCACATTCGGAACGCACATGGCATTCTGCGGTGCATGACACATCAGCAGCATCGTGTTTCCCGGGAAATTCGCGGCGATATTATTGCGAACCATATTTTTTCCTATGCGCGCTTTCCGTCGTTTTTCTATTGGTTTGCAATCAGTAGATTCTGTTCCTTCCTGTTTTGGAGCTGGAGGTGGTGGCTGGTATGTAGCTCCTGCTGGAGATGGCGGAGGTGGCATTCCCGCAGACCCCCGTGCTGGACTAGGAGGTCCGGTCGCACTCACAGGCTCTAAAGGTAACGCAAGAGCCACTGGAGGCAATGGAAGTGAATCTTTGGCTATGGAAGAAATGTGAGCCGACCTCTTACTATCACCAGTAAGAGGCCCAGTATGTACGTTTTTTGGACACGACTGGATTGGACATGGGCAGCTTTGGTATGCTGCATCTGTAATTTTGAAAGTAATAAATGTTTGCTTTTTTTTTAAATTTATCAATACTTACTTATATAAGGTAGCGTTCTAGTAGGCGGCGAATGCGTATAACACGATGGTGGCGGCGCTGGTCCGTATCCTGGATAATAATGAGGCGGTGGTGGATATGGATCTACCAACGTTGGTGGTGGTGGAGGAGGGTAACTTTCTATTAGAGGAGGCGGAGGGCCACTTGGTTGGTACGCACTACTGACTGCAGGTGTTGCCGTTACTACCTGTTGACTTGGTTGGGTTGGCGCCGACGGCGGCGGATGGTATAAGTCGGGCGGATTCGCTTGATAATACTGAGTACCTGCAGGCGCCGCCAAGTGTCTCCTGTATGTAGGTGGAGGATAAGCTTTGTGATGCAGGTATGGACTTGGTGGATAACATAATTCATGATGATAAGATGGAGCGGGTGGAGGTGCAGGATAATACTGGGGAGGGTATCCGTAGGAATATCCTGGATGAGGAGCTGGATATTGAGTATAACGATAGGCAGGTTGAGGTGGTGGAGGCTGTGATGGGAGCGATTCTTTAGCGCTCGTTGCTGATGTAATTATCACCTACAAGATGAGAAATTAGTGAATTAGGAGAAATTGAAAAAGATAGTAAAACTAATTACATCGCTATCCAATGAGTCTGCCGTTGAGGATTGTGAATGCGCTTGATGTGATGGAGGAGGCGTTGGTGATGAAGATACTTCCGAAAGAGGAGCTGATTTTCCTAATGATGACGGCTGTGGATGGGCATGTGGAGGAGGAACATTTATCAAAGGCCCAGCCGGTTGATAATATCCTGAAACGTCAGAATGAATAATTAATCTATGGTTTCGTTCTATATTTTAGTTCTACTTATAAATATACTCGTGAACTAACTAACGATATTAGTAATAAATTTGATTTACCACAAGCCTGAGTCCAAAATATATTTTTAAAATCTATTTGCATTGCTATAGTTTGTATGTCGTCAATAATTTACTTATCGACAATAACAACAAAATCCCACACACAAAATGTTATCAAAAGGTTTACAATTTACTCACAGATAAAGTTAATACACGTTGAGTACTTTAAAGTAGCACACGAAGGCGAAAAGAAAAACCAATAATTGCTGACCTAAAAAAGGGTTTTTTGTGTGTGAGGGGAAGGAAGGGTTTTTCCCATAGTTAAATGAATAAACGAGTGCCCAAGCAAACCGAAAACGTTTAGTATAAAAGGTCAGAGTCAAGCATTAACCTTTAACGAGAACATTTCGGTGACCACGCATTGCGGTCCCATTTCAAGTTTGTAGGGAAACCGCCAGGATTACGTTTTGCTCAGGACTTATTTCAATTAACAATAAATCTACAAAGTTTCCTTTGACTTGGATTATTTATGTCCACTAAAATATACAAAGTTTATATTAACGTTACCCGGATGTAGCTTCTATTTAAGTTTATGGCGCGATTAAAGGGTTTCTTAAAGGGTTTCTTGAAACTTTTAACAATTAATTAAAAAAGATGTTTTCATTTAAAAGGAAGTCTTTTCGTATATAAAAATATATACAGAAAAAGAGATTTCTTTATTCAACCTGACCTTTCTGTATGGAAATGACATACATGGTCACATCATGTTTTATTATAATAAGAAAGCACCAACAAGAGCGACAACTTGAAACGCAGCACAAAACGAATATTGTCAGACTCGTTAAGAAGGATTCAAGTCAAACGGGAACGAAAAAGAAAAAGACCCAAAGCTGATATTATTGTGCATTAAACTTTTATAAACTCTTTGACAATAATGAAAAAAAAAGAACATGAAAGCATGCAGTTTGTAAAAATAAAATAAGTAACCAATATTACGAGTGCTTTCAATTCAGGTCAAACAACAACGTACTATATCCACTAGGAAAAGTCGATGAGATTTTATGTGACGGCAAAGAGAGCGGAACGACCGAAATTCGCTGTATATGTGCACTGTATATACGATTCACAAAGAGAAAGAAGGTAAATCCTTATTTTCAACTAACTTGTCTTTAAAGCTATTTTGGTGTTTGTTTGGATACGTTAGCAACAAATACAAAAAGAGGTTGGGTTTTATTTTTTTCTTTTCTTTAGGAAATTTGCCCTTAAGATATCCAGACTTGATCGAGATTTATTCGAAAGGCATTACTTTAAGTTATAGTATAATTGAATGATAAATAAATAACTAAAAAATTAGGAATAATTCCAATGTCGCGAAATTCTCTTAGAAACGTTCTAATTTCCATTTATTTTTGTTAGATCAAGCTAATAGACTACTATATTTTCAAGAAAATGGAAGTAACGTAAGCAAAAAGCAACAAAAATAACAACAGTTACATCTTATTATATCGATAGTATTAGCTGCAATGGTAATTGGGCACATTAGTAAAGCGATTAACTTCATCTGATACACTTAGTCCTTAAAATTGAACATAATAATCTTCAACGGTTTCGACCTCCAGCTGCAAGCTCTCAAGGTAGTCGTCCTGAACGTTTAATATCGGTATGAAACCTTATAACGTAGAACTTTCTTTCTCAATATTAGTTGGATCTTATTTTTTTCGTAAATTGGGGAATTGATATCCTAGAATTGCTCTAGATATATAACTATGTTAAACTTCAATAAAAAACTGATAATCGTTGCTTTCATTTTGAATTTTGCAGTCTTGTAACAGCCATCCAAATAAGATCATGGTGGCAGAACTCAAAAACTCCACATGTTCATATTGGTGTTGAGCAATACAAAATAGCAGACTGCGTTTTTCTCTTGAGCAGTGGACATTACAACTTAAGTATTACCATCTACTCCAGTTGCACCGATATGTACGAGGGTGGTTTGATAAGTCTTTAGATTAACGTAGAAAGAAATGTTTTTTTGGTCAAAATCGATTTTATTTCTCTACATAGTCCCCTTTTACGTCTATAAACTTCATCCATCGATGTTCCAATTTTTTGATCCCCTCCAAGAAATACGATGTCTCAAAGTCTGCAAAATACGCGTTCACGACGGCTATCACTTTATCATTGCCCGTGAATTTCTTTCCCCCAAGCCATGTTTTCATGTTTTGAAAGAGAAAATAGTCTCTCGGGGCCAGATCTGGAGAATACGGGGCGTGGAGAACCAACTCGAAGGCAAGTTCATGAATTTTGGCCATCGCGATCATCGACGTGTGAGTCATCGCATTGTCATGATGAAAGAGGACTGTTTTCCTCTGCATTTGAGGTTGTTTGGGCTGTCTTTCTTCAACCTGTCCAATAATGAAGCCTAATACAATCCTGTTTTTGTTTTTCCTTTATGCAAATAGTCCATGAACAAATCCCAAAAAAAACAGTCGCCATTACTTTCCCAGGCGATGGCACCGTCTTCGCCTTCTTCGGAGCAGGTTCACTTGTTGAAGTCCACTGTTTGGTCTCTGGTATGTAATAATGGACCCATGTTTCATCAACAGTTACAAATCGTCTCAAAAAGCTCATTGAATTACGCTTAAATCGATCCAACAGCTCTATTGAGATGTTCATGCGCACGCGTTTTTGGTCCAATGTCAACAAGCGCAGAATCCATCGCGCGGACAGCTTCCTCATGTGCACATCTTCATCTAATATTTTAAAAACGCGTTCTGTTGATATGCCTGCGGTCTGTGCTATCTCTCTTATTTTCATTCGACGATCATCTAACACGATGCTATAGACTTTTTCGATGCCACTCAGTTTTTTACGGTGGCGAACGAAGAGGTGGACTCCCTGTAGACAGCGTCCAACTCGGCTTTTATTTCCGTTGGAGTTTGACCCTTCAAACGCAAGAATTTTATAATTGAACGATATTCGATTGGCTTCATTTTTTATAAATCACTGATATCGACTGACACAAATGACTGTCAAACAAAAATTACGCGTCCAAAATGGCTGACATTTTCAGCAGAGCCACCTGAAAGATAAGACTATCGTAACTATAAAAGCATTTTGACCTGTGGCGCCATCTTCATGTTCAGGCTAAACACTTATCAAATCACCCTCGTACATGGCAACGTTGTCAAGTGTTCATTCGCAATATCCGCACAAGATCAAGGTGACTTGCTATATCTACAAGCTACAAAACGCTTTCTCGGTCTCTTCTTTTCCAGACAATACGATGTACGAGTAGCTTTAAAATCCTACAAAGGTAGTTGATCTCTCAAAAGATGAAGATAATTCAGTAAGTGAAGTTACTAAAATATCAAGTTTAAAGATACTAGAACAATCTGCAGAAACTTTAATGACCGTCTTAAGACTGTTAGTTCAAATGAGAAAATGGACTATTTTTAGAATGTAGTCATGACAGTTTTAAATTGGAACAGGATTACTACTATTTGCCTTAAGTCTTCTAGGCGTAGGCAAGACGCCCAGTACACATAGACTGTGATGAATGAAATCGCAAAATTTCCTTGAAGTATCAAACGAGCTTTTCATACCTTAGGTGTGTACTAGTAAGCCAAAACAAGAATGTGATGTTATTCTATAGGTCAGCTTTTCTCAACCGTAAACTTAGCGATAGTATAAAAGCGACTAATACTGTAAAAAGTCAAAACAAAAAGAATTATCACCATGATTGAGAGTACCATAAAAATTTAAACCAATCTAGTCAGATCTAAGACATTTTAAAATATTTTATGGCAGTTTCATCACTAATGAAAACTCAACGCTCTGTCTTTGGTTTGTTTAGATTAAATAAAAAAAAAAAAAAACAACTTGTGGGCTACTTTTGCATACTAATAGAAACCCATAGCAAAACATGTTCGGTGAATTAGGAAGTCAATGTTAAATAATGATACAGAATTTTAAGTTTCTTTAAGAACAGAAAAACAAAAAGAGTCATACTGAGATGAAAAAAACTTACTTAAGATTTTGCCTCTAAATTTTATTTAGATATTCTCAAGATTTTTCTACAAGTCACATTAAAATTAACGTACCCTGTATACTATAAAGTTTTATGAGTATCTTGATAGTTTCTTCCATCTTTAATTTATTTGAGAGAATTATTTTATGCTTCAATCTTCAAAATACTGAGTTTTTTGCAATCCTTTTAAAATAAAATACGCAACAGTATAAGCAACAATGTAAGTAAATATATTTTTAAACAAACACAGCAAAATACATTTTTAATTCGTCAATTCTCAAGAGCGCGTTTACGGCACTGTGCACTGAAGTGACTCGCGTACAACATCCACGGTCCCTTTTATATTCCAACCGTAGTTTCTAGAAGCTTCGATTCTTGCGAAATGGGGATTTTTACGCATTGGTTTTTCCAGATTGTTATCTACAGTGTACGTCTGCTGTAAATATAAAACAAAAAAAAATGTGACTTAGAAAAATTACTAACTAATAATTAATTAATCCTATAAATTTTCGATTTGCTTATTATTCATTGAAAACCACCTTTACTCCGTCACCTACTTGGCTTTTATTGAATAGTAATAGCGCAGCTAACGCTATAAAATTGATGAGGGCACAAACGAACGGCGCGCATTCCATTAAATCTCAATTGAAGTTTTCTCAATAGAGGTGTTGTGGAATTACAATAAATCGGTAATAAATTGAGATTTAATGGATGCCTAAATAATTGATATGTATGAAGCAGAGCAATAATATAATATGAATAGTAGACGAAACCAAAACAAACCTAGTAATCAAGATATATAAAACACTAAAAAAAACTAAAATCTGGAGTTTCTGATGACGTAAGAAATAAGAAAGAATTTTAGGGGAGAATTTCCAGATGATGAAAGCTCGAAAAATAAAGATTTAAAAAATGAAAGATTAACTACGAGTTCGCAACGTACCTGATTTTTAAAAACTTCATAATTACTTTACATTCCTTTAATGGATTTCAATAAATTAATTGTCAATGGTTTGTTGGCATTCATTCAATGCCGTTGAATTTCTTCATAACTATGTGCTCCATTGAAGGTTGTTTTACATATTTGATAATCACAGTAAAGAGAATGAGAGTGGATTTTTCAACATTTTCATTGGTTTTTCAAAATCTCAACAGCTGCATCTCTTTTATAACTTTCATCTAGCTCAATAGAGATCGAGAGAAAAAAACTAAAAAAACGATTTGAAGGGACTAACGAGTTCTCGGGAAATTTTTAAATTAGATGGGATCCGGTTCAAATCTAAACAGTATAGGTCTTTTCCACTATAATAACAAAGTAAGATGGAAATATTTTCTTCTAAACGGCGCATCCAATACTCAACAAACGTATTTAACACGTAGATTACGCAAACACAAATAACACTGGATGATTGGTGTGATTTGATCAGGGAGTCTCAGCACTTGTCATTTTAGTTCGTGCATACTGTTGGTTTTATATTACAGTTCTTTATCTTATTTGGCTTCCAATAACTACAAAGTTCAGAATAACCCAATAAAATCTACTCAAAGATTAGGGGAATCCTGGAAAACAGAAAAAATGGAAACGTCTAATTTTTTTTGCGAATATGCCTTGTTGGACATTCATTTTCCACAGGCAAGTGGGTCACCTTGCTTGCAACATTGCAGCCATCGAGGATTGCATCTGGCGAGCTGTCGCTACTTAGTATTGTAAACTTTTAGAAAAATTCTTGTTGTATTAAATTAACGCCTTCCTCACTCTAGTCTTTCTCCGAATTTATATTATTCGAGAACAAACACATAGTGCTGTTGCTAAATCGAAACTAATGTGTTGATTAAAAAAAACCGTTACGAAATCGGGGAATTGGAAAAGCTATATTTAACTATCGTTCTTCAAGTCTGCATGGTATTAGAAAATTTAGCGACGTCATCATCAAATTGTGAAAGCTGACCTTTGTAATATTTAAAAATGAAACATTTTATAGCTGCTAGATCCGCTCGTCTTTGGCTTCTTTGTGTTTTTAGCCGATTTCAGAACGCTTCTTCTATTTATTTTACTAGCCTGCAGAAGTGCCTCGTTTCGCCAACAATTCACCAATCAACCTTACCATTGTTCTTGCTATCAACTCCTACATGGTATTTCCAAAACATTGAAACAAAGAGAGAAAAAAAACTTTAGTGCTGAGTTGATTCTGGCGTCTCTCTGGAATCTGAAGGAAATGTTCTAGCTTCTGTTTATGTTCAACTTTACAGCCCTGGAACTCTGAGAACCGTTCGCAGATACAATTAGAAATTAAAGTTTGCTGAAGTATAATTACAAATCGATGTGTAACCATCAAAACATATATACATTTCAGTTTTCTTATTCAAAATTTTTTGGTTACAATCTATACTGAGATGCCTCATAAAGCTCTTTATCAAAGCAAAGCAAATCCACCTGAAGAAAAAAACCGACTCAGAAAGACAATTAGTTAGAAACGTAGAGTATGAAGAAATTCCGTCTTCATTAAAAAAAGATGCCAAGGGGAAGAGCGGCCGGCGAAGATGGTGTAGTGGTGGAATTACTGCAGTACCGAGGAGGACCAATATTACAAATACTAGATACACTGATAAAAATGCCTGAACTTATGCGACATCTCCAAGGACTGGAACAACGCTCTAATGATCCTTCTGTTCAAGAAAGGCGACAACTTTCAACTCAACAAGCACAGGTTGATAAGTCCACTCCCAGTACTATGCAAGCTATTTACAAAAATAATAACAGAAGACTGACACATAAACTGGACAGTTACCAATCACGCGAGCAGGCCGGTCTCGGAAAAGGTTTCAGTACGCTGGATCACCTACAGGCAACCAGAATACTGATTGAAAAAGCGAACGAGTACAATATAAACTCTTTAGACTCTATAGAAATCTAGTCAATCCTAAACTCATTGAGCAACTGCCGCATAGACCACAGGTACACAACACTAATCCAGAACATCTATAAGAGAGCAACTTTCCAAATAATTCTAAAAGAAAAGACGGACAAAATCAAAATTGGCAGAGGGATCACACGGGGCGATACTATTTCGCCGAAACTGTTCATGCTCGCCCTCGAAGACATGTTCAGAGAACTCAATTGGGAAGAAAAAGGCTTACAGATCGAAGGAGAAATAAAAGAAGGCGCAGACGCCCCCAAACTAGATGTTACGACGATATCTAGTGTATAGCAGGCTTGGACTGGATGATAACGGCACAAGATCGAAATAGTGGAACAGTCTATGGGAAGCAACCATCCGACGATGGATGACATAGCTGAAAGTGATGATGATACTGCGATGGTTTACAACGAGCAGCATCAACCTAAAACAACTGTCTTTACGATATTCTTTCGCAAAATACGTGGTTGCGTGAAGCCTACCACCTCCAGGGGCCTACCTAAGGCCCAAAACTAAGATTCAATTCTCATTTCTTATTTAGATCTGTTTATAGAAAACTCAAAATCTCCCGCTTGTCGTCTCTAGGGATTTTTAGAAACAGGAAATCTATTAAAATTCTCGATTCAGTACACTTAGAAGGTATTAGTAATATTTGTGTCCAAAAGCAGTTATAATCTTCCTGGACAGCAACCTTTGTCTGTTTAATAGTTGTCCAACAGCAATCAGGCTATTAGTGTTTCAATTTGATTTCAACTTTTCGCAACAATGGGGTAGGCTATTTTTGGGCCCAATTGCAATATCATCTATTGTTTCTAGCTCTACTATATATTTCCATGTTAACTACTCTTTAGGCAAGAACAGAATTTGCACTTCTGTTTGGTATTTAGCTAAGTTATATTCAACGACGGGCATTTTACGCATGGCTTGTATCTCATAGAAATGTGAGAGAATTCAGAAAAGAAAGTAATGTTTTTGATAATGGCAAAATTGGTCCCTATGTAAGATTTTGATCTTTTGGACACGTACAACTAAACCCTTCGTCTTTACCTTTACGAGCCTAATGGGCACACAATATTTGCACCAAGCAAGTATGAAACGAACTGAAATGAGTGACGAGAAATGTGGGTCATCAATGTAGCAAGAACGCCAACTGCTTAATTAGATGGAGATCTTTTTCAGACGAATTCTGTAAAAAAAACTTGAATGTTTACAGATAGAGTTGTTTCTTCTTCTTTTATAAACTGCTTTGTACGTAGGGTTGCACTTTGACTTCCAAGAGCCCAGAATTTATATGCCTTCACAAGGATCTGAAGCATTGTTTTTCCTCTTCCGTGCAGTGCCGTTTGAATTTTTATTAGCATGACGTATTAAAGTAGAACAATTTGCACCAAACCTTCTATTGAAGCGACAAATACTTGGTTGTAATGAAATGAGAACCAAATCCAATTTCAATAAGACTTAAAGTGACTCTCTTCAAATACCCCTGCTTCACTGGCAAGAAAACATTTTTTGAGTATTACAAGAGTCTATTCAGGTAATTCGTAAACTCATTTTCAATCTTCCGTTTAGGCTCTCTACTGATAGTTACCCATCCATTATTTTCTTGGAAATCAACTGTCTTTGTATCTTCCTTGTGCAGATGTTCCAGTCTTCTTTTTGCTGCAGATGTGGATGCTTAGGAATCAGGATAAACCCAAAAGAAAAGGTCCTGAGATTGATCTTCTATATTCAGGATGTCTTTGCTAAAGTTGTTTTGTTTTAAGCGTTTACGGATGGATTTTGTGATGGGAGTCTATCTAGCTATATCATGTTTGGGTATAGGGATGTTAAACAAAGCTCCACATCGAAGCAGCAACAAAGAATGGTTGAAAAAACTTCAAAAAATATTTTACAGGTGAAAAATAAAGCAACGTAACAAATAGTACGTTTAGGGTGTTTTTTGCTGCTAAAATTGTAAGCAATTCTAGTAATAATTACGGCCCAATTTGGGTCACTTTTCGGTTTGGTCTAACACGTTTCATCCTGTGGTTAATTATGTTTGCTACATAACTGTGTTATGCAATTTTAGCTTGCACTAATTATCAGATTTTCTACTTTCACGCAGTTAGGACATACCAAATCAAATACAACATTGGTTAGTTGGTTTCAGAATTCTCCATATCATCCATCCATTTCTATTATGCCCAATTTCTTTCAGAATTTATTACCGTTAATATAGATAAAATAATAATAACCACACCAAAACGATCGATACCATATTATTATTAAAATAAAATAGCACATTGGTTGTTACACATTAAAGCGACGAGGCTTTGATGATAGTGCAATGATTGGCTACTTAAGAATGCATAATCATAATAATAATAATAATACACAAATAATAATGGTAATTTATCTAACAGAATCAGATTGATACTTGTACTTTAGCGTAAATGGAATCTTACGGTTATTTAATCATATACATTAGGTTACTGGAGCTGTAAGCAGCTATTTTTGCTTACAAATAGGTTTGTATGAAACGTTATTAATAAGAACTTCAACAAAATCAAAAAAACAAAATAAAATGGAAATTGGATTAGAATTTTAATTGGAAGAACGCAAAGAAGAGAAAGAGTACTGTTATGTTTGTACGTTAACGGAAAACAAGAATTAAATAGTTAGGTAATTATCATACCCAAGAGGTTTTTTCCGTTTTGATGTTTTGTTTTCAATTTTAAAATGCAAACCAGTAATATCAAAATCCAAATTGTTTCACTAATTTAATAAACAAGAAGAAAAAAACATTTTCGTTGTTGGCATTTTAGTAAATATAACAAGGTTGCCTGTCGGCTGATTTTTCTGACATAATCCGGTATTTAACTCGTTGGGCTGCAATATTCTCTCATTATCGAGACGGGATGAAATGGGTCAGGGACTACGTTAAGGTCGACGTCTACGAGCTGCTTTTAGTTTTATCATCGATTATGAATTATATACACACAAGCATAAAAAAGACTATTATTATATCTTTAACCTAATTAACAGTTATACTTATTTATGCTGACAATAACAACTTGATAATTTTACAATTCTTTTTCCATGAAAAGAAATTTTTCTTTTACCTTCAAATAAAACTGACAAATGGATAGAATTAAGAGAAATTGTTTCAAGTCGTAAAATTAATACTAAAGGTAATAATATTTCAAATCCAATTGAAGAAATCATAAATTTATTGAGATGACGTTTGGTAGGTCGTGCAATACAGTAGCAGCAAAATGGTAGAGTCGGCGACCTGAATGCCACACGACGGGGTCATCCACGGAATAACGGTCTCATTCGCGCGCCGCCTGTAGGAAGGACGAATGTTTTTATTTTTTGAGCCGGGTTTCATTTTCTTTTTCTCCTTTTTATTAAATTAACTTTGTATTATTGAGAAAAAAAAGAAGGCGAACATAATTAAACAAGATTTTATTAAAAAGAATCGTTATGAGAGCATTCTAGTGTGCATGTCCTGAAGGCAGGTTTAGTTAATTGAATTTTCAGAGCGATTTGTTAAGAGCTATATAAAATCCAATGTAAATTTCGCTTATATGAAATTTGACTTCGGGTTAGCGGTTGTTATTTATTTATGCAATATAAAAAACATGATAGAAATATTTCGAGCATGTAATTATTATTACAGAAGGAAAATTAGGAAAATTTGCATTAATTCCGTATAAAAAGATTTTTCCCAAGTAAAATCTGCTGCAATCTCCGAACACAAAAGGTTGACCTAACAAGAAAAAAAGTAACTCAAACAAGTCTCGACTAATTTGGTAAAATTAATAAAAATTAAAGGGCGCCAACCATTGATAAATTGTAACTTGAATCTCGTAACACAACACAACTTATCAAGTGGAAGGAAAGCTTCACGGCATTTTATGCTATAAATTAGATGAGAGTCCCTCTTCTCTTACATATTTTTACACCAGTAGATAATATCCAATTTACCAATAACCATATAACGATTTGGTGTCTCATCTACAATAAAACTTTCTGTCCAAGTGATATAATAAAGATTCAGTCACACTATCATGAGTATACCAATGTGTCAATCACTTCTATCTTAAAGGTGTTATAAATTGTTAAAAAACAATAAAAAAAGGGTATTACATTATAAAATTAAATGCAAAGATAACGATCTTGGTTTCGTACGATTACTTATATTGAAATAATAAAAATTTCTTTGGTGTATTCACTGATACAGGAAAGATCAAAATCAAATCTCATATAAAAAGAAATATATGTCTGCTACAAACAAAACATTTCGAAGATAAGTAACTAAATCTTACTTTTTTGTTTTCAATTTCTGCACAAAGTCTGTTCATTTCTTTCGTTATTATTTAAAGGCATTCTATAAATATGATAAATTCCAAAACAAAAACGTTTTCAACGCGAAAGAAATTTATTATAGATAGCTACCTGCGATAAATTTATCCACACTTGACTTTAATTTCACTTTTATTATCTATATTATTTGTTCACGACGCTATAAACTTAAATATAACATAAAACTTTTAACATCTAATAATAACTTGCGGTATTTTGAAAATAAAGTTTTACAAAATCAATTACTTAAAAACTTCACTCAATAAACCTAATTTATGCAAGAAAAAAAAAACAAAAAAATAACTTGAAATGTCTATACAAAAAAAATTGAAGGAAACAAGGCTACTTAGTTTAAATAGTATACCTTCTTACTAGCTACTTTTCGCAAAATCAAAAAAAGTGTCTAAGTGATGCATTGAGATGCAGCTCACTTGACAATAAGACTGCCATTCTTCTAAGAGCATTGGTCGAGTGCAATAGCCACTTGGTGAATATTAACTGAGAATCAACAAATTCAGTCATTACAAAAAACTCGCGCCGTCAAAAAAAGAGGTTTTACAGAAAAATGGCAAAAATGTATGTAGATTACATTAATGCTGCAATCTCCAGAAACACTGGGAGTATCACTTGTAGCTCTTAATCTTCTTTGCTGGAGAAAGCTAGCCTCATCTACATCCATACCATTTGAAGTAATTCATAATCGTACTTCGCTCTTCGCAGACCACCTGTGGCATTCTCCAGCAAAACTTCGTCTCTCACTAGGCCACCACAGATACGCTCACCCAGGACACCTACGGTATCCCAAGGCCAAATCTTCTTCAAAACTTCGCCCTTCCAAGCTCCCTTTGGTGACATACAAGTTATCATTACCCTTTCCTAAACCGGCTGCGCATTAAATCTTTAATTCATAGACCATTTACAGTGGCTTAAAATCGGATTTCGCCCTCTCAGGCCATATTCGAATTTCGTTCTCTCCAGTCCACCCAAAATAGTCCACAACTGGACTTGATTTTCCACCTGTGCTGACCTACAATTGAGCATCACTCTACACTAGTCCACCTGTTGTGGTCTATAATCCGTTTCCCCTAACTAAGTCATTTACGGTCGCATGAGGTCGGGTTTCGTCCTCCCGGGTCATCGGAAAAAATTCACAACAAAACTGTTTTCTCCAGCCCACAATCAGACTTTGCCTTCCCCAGACCGCCTTGACTAATCTACCTGCGGTAGTTAATAGTCGGTTTCCACCCTCGGTGGCTCTTCCAATCCATCTGAGATAATTCACAATCGCAGTTAATTTATCTCAGCAAACTTGAGGTTTTCTAAAATCGAATACTGCCTTCCTCAGGTTAGCTGTGATGGCCTACAATTAAATATCACTCTTGGTAGCCCATCTGCGCTCTCAGATCATGTGAGATAATTCACAATTGGACTTTGCCTTTCCTAGGCCGCATGTGGTGGCTTATTATCGAACGTGACTAAAATCGGTTTCTGCTCCCGTCCAAGCCACTTCAAGTGTTACATAGACAGACATATTGATCCTCCTCACCACTCTGTGGTGATTCACAGTCGGTTTCTGCCCTCATTCAAGTTATTTACCGTAGCCCCCAATCAGGCTTCGCAAACACTACCCTTCACGATCCCTCTTGAAGTGGTCATAATCGAGTTTCTTTCTCACTCAAACCATCTGCTCACAATCAGGACTCACCTTCTCCAGCCACCCGAGGCTATTCCTAATAGGAAGAAAAGACTTCTCAGGCACCGCCTACAATTGAAATTTACTTTTCGCTACTCAAGTCAGCTAGAATACGTAACACTGGCGTGCTTTCTACCCCACTAACAAGCACCCGCGACTTGCAGAAAGTCCATAAGTTATTAGAACACACAAACAGTCAAGGATCAAAATTACGATGTTAATTTAATTTAAACTGTTTCAGGTGTATTTGCTAGAAAAATTGAACAACTTTCTGTTCAGGATTTCAGTAGTAATAAGTAACAGCTTTGTCGTTTACTGGAATGTACGAGGGTGGTCTGAAACGTTTCCGACCTCAACGTGAAGATGGCAGCACTCGTAAATAAAAGCTACTGAATTTCGTTGTTCATCTGTTGACAGTTACTCACCAAAGTTTCAGCCATTTTGGACGCGCAGTTTTTATGTAACAGTCGTTTGAGTGAGTTGATGTGAGTTTTTTTGTGAAAATGGACAAAATCGAGTATCGAGCTGTCATTAAATATTTGTTTTTCAAAGGCAATACGCCTTCGCAAATAAAAGATGAGTTGGATTCTGTGTATGGGGACTCTGAGCCGACGAAAACATCGCCAAAGTTCACCAAATGGTGCTAGACGACCGCCGAATTAAAGTGAGAGAGATAGCAGAGGTTATGAACATGTTAAAAGAACGTGTTTGTCACATATTAAATCAACATTTAGGCATGAGAAAGCTGTCCGCGCGTTGGGTGCCGCGTTTGCTCACGTTAGACCAAAAACGTGTTCGAATGAATATTTCCAACGCTCTTTTGGCGCAGTTTAGGCGAAATAAATCCGAGTTTTGGCGCCGATTAATTACTGTAGATGAAACTTGAATACACCATTATACGCCCGAAACAAAAATACAGTCCAAACAGTGGACTGCAGAGGGGGAACCGGCTCCAAAAAAAGCAAAAACTGTTTTTCGGCTGGGAAAGTGATGGCGACTGTTTTTTTGGGATAGTCATGGAGTTATTTTAATCGATTATCTTCAAAAAGGAAAAACCATTACAGGAGCATACTATGCATCATTACTTGACAAGCTGAAGGCAGAACTTGCGAAAACACGGCTACATTTGCAGAAAAAGAAAATCCTGTTTCACCAAGACAACGCACCGTCTCACACCTCAGCGGTTGCCATGGCGAAAATCCACGAATTACGGTTTGAACTGCTTGACCATCCGCCTTACTCACCAGATCTAGCCCCAAGCGACTTCTTTTTGTTCCCTCATCTAAAAATTGCGCTTGGAGGACAAAGATTTTCGTCAAATGAAAAGGCAATCACCTTCGTGAACAATTATTTTGCAGAGAAAAATGCCGAGTACTATTTGGACGGGTTACAGAGATGGGAGCATCGCTGGGAGAAGTGTGTAGAGTTACAAGAAGACTATGTTGAAAAATAAAAAAAAATTTTCAGAAAAAATGTCTTGTATCTTTGTTAGGTCGGAAACTTTTCAGACCACCCTCGTAGGTATTACAAAAACGTTGTAAAGCGGTCTGATGAAGGTAAGGAGACAGTATGATCCGACAGACTCTTTTTCTGCCACAACATAGTTTAATAATTCAACAGTCAAACAATAAGTCTTGTTCACGAATAGGAATTGAAAACAGTTTCACAACTTCGATAAATCATCGAACGAGTTTCCTTTGTTTTAGGTATCCTATTCAAGTTATTATAATAATAGCAAACAAATATTTTTCATAAATGGCAATGAGAAATGCTATTGGAAAAAATCGAAATAGTGGAAACGCGGAGGATAGCTGACATTAAAAATAAGGCAATAAAGCCAGACGCTTTGGAGATAAAAGTTTTCTATTTCTGATGCTTTGTGATACCCGTACCCAGCTCATCATTTAGATCTAATACTATCACTCACTATCACTCTAAAATTCAAATTCCAAATAAACTGCTAACGTGCAAATTTTATTCAAAATGACAGACCGTATTACCTAAATGTTTGCCGTTGAGGTGAGCATTACCTAGCTCTATATCTTTCCAAGTCCAAATTGAAACCAATCAATTTTAAATTGAGATCAATCAATTTCAAATTATACCAATCAACTTCAGATTGAGACTAATCTGAACTCACAGTTAATTAGTCTCAATTTGAAATTGATTAATGTCAGTTTGAAGTAGATTGATCTGAACTTGAACCTCATTAGCCTAATTTGAAATTGATTGGTCTCGATTTAAAATTAATTGGTTCCAATTCGATCTTGAAAAGGTACAGATCTAGACATTGCTGGAGAACAGCACATCTATAGCATTCATAGTTTAAAACTGCAAGATATTAATTGGAAAACGGTACAAAGCACCATGGTACAAAATGTAGCTGGATTTGGGACAATATTCTACAGTACTGGCTATATTGTCAATCAGAAAATACTTAATGCTGCTCACAAAAACAACTATCATGTAGCAGTGGGCTATTTTAGAGAATATGTAGGCTAATGGAATGCATGTCAATATTTGGTGGGTACCTCCACATGAAGCAAAGACGCTCCACATAAGTGACCAGAAATCTTGCAACCCCGTGAAGACTTGGGTTTGAAACAATCTAAAAGATAAACATTACACTTCTTCTTAGAGATACTGCAATGAAATACTTTAAACTGTTTTTCCAAAACGTATTGAAAAACACACAATTAGTAAGAGTATCAAAAACTCTGGGTAAGCTATGCAAAATGGGGAAGGAAATTTCCTACCATATCATATAGATAGTCATTGCCGAACATTTCAAAGACTGTCTGGTAAGAGCTATTCTGTACTGGATCAGACTCGTAGGGTTATTTTAGGCAATAGAGTTTACCAATGATATCTTTTTGGATAGCTGTTGACTAAAAATAATTATACTGACCGAACGTAATCTTGTAAATCTATTGATATGAAAAGAATTCCTTCATGCTAATTAAGGTGATATTAACTCAAGACAGTTTCTACTGTACTTCTGCTCTGACCATGATAATACTAACTTGATAATAATATACGTGGACAATTTTCAACAATACTTTAAGATATTAGGACCATATGGGCCATTTAAAAAAAGAAATGCATAGACAACAGTAAATCAGTTTAACAGGAATCCCCACATTGTTTCGTTTATTCAATAAATGAATGTCAAGTTATAAACGCAGTACTCTAGTATGCTACCATAAAAATCGTACTTGTCTGCTAGTACACTAAAAGTTACGCAGTTGTTACCTGATTTTTACTGATCAAAACATTGCATTGTGGTAAATCAAAAACAAAGGCAAATTATCTTATGAGTTTCCTCGTGGTTTACAGTAGCGCATCGTATTATTGCTTTACAGGTGGATATGTGGGAGACAATCTGCATTGTATTGTGAGATTAAATGTCGACATTATTTGTGCATGTTGGCATTCTCTTTTGGTTCAGAAAAGAAAATCTTCAGATCTAGCTTTCAATTACCTCTAGATACTTCTCTTGCAGTTGGGAATTGCATAAAGTAAAAGCAGGGTTGACGTTTGTTTATATTTTATAATTTTATAATAAAAAAGAAAAAACTAAAAATGTTTTACGCTACTTACTTGGTGGGCAACCCTGCACATGAATAACTGCAAAAGAAATTTTTAAAATTAGTACGTAACCAATTTTATTAAAAATAAAAATAATAAACAGTTAACCAATCACCAATAATAACATAACTAATAAGAAACAACAAACATAACATATCAGTTAAAATAATAAAACACAAATAAAAAAGTAAATTTTCAAGAAATGCAGGCGCCTCGCGGAATTTATAAAAGCAAACCTGGAAAATTTGCTTACATCTTCAGAATTCTTTTCTGAAAGCTTGAAAAGGGAGAGAAATCCGATATAAAAATATAATCGCATTATGTCAGCGTTCCTACGATATCTTTCCTTACTTTTTATTATTATTTATTTATCAGAATTAATTAATGCTCAATGATAATAAGCATTATACAAAATACCTTGAAGACAAAAACCACTAAATTTATTACGATCCATTTTCAGGGCTTTCCTTTGTTACCTCGGTCGCGGTAGACATTTTTTTTTAGCATTTCAATAAAACAAGTAAGAGAATGAAACTTGTTTTTATTTTATTGTCGATTCCGCATTTTTCTTTAATGGAAGGTAATCAATTTTGCTTTTGAATAATAATAAGAGAGCGGCCGGGTTTAATCTCTACTAAATCTTCAAAGAAATGTCTTATTTGTCTTTTAAATAAAATAAAGGAGTTTTGACAAATTCCTTTATAACCTTGTGATCCTTAATAAAAAAACAAACCGTTTTGAAGTTTCAAAACCCTCTAAAAGTTATCATTTAAATGCATTAAATCGAAAGAAACCACGTAACCTTTTGTTTGTATTCTTTGTTTCCAAGCTTTCGATTTCATTGTTGAAGAAGTAAGAGGTAATTATTTAATATTACTTACAATACACGCCTTATTTGCCTATTTCTATTAATAAAATCAGTCAGTACATAGATTTGGAAAAGTCTCAAAAATAATATCCAACGACAGTAATGCTGAAACTTGAAGAGTTTGTTTAGACCTTATGGGTAAGATTAAGACTTCAGAATTAACTCAAAAACAATTCTCAGAGAGACAAAGTTTAATTCAACTTCATTGTTCTGCGAGAGACGCGTTAAGGTTTCAAGTTTTTCCTGAGATACTATGTACATAAATAAACTGGTAACAGCTAATGGTAATTTTTGAGGACAAAAAGGTTTGGTTAGTTTCTCGATTTTTTAATGATTTCTTTAAGTTTCTTAGTTTGTTATTATCCTGAATGTATGGTAATCTTCACACTATTTTTTTTATGGTTTATTGAGTGCAAAACAGTTTACAACACATTTGGACATTTAAAAAAAACTACAAGAGATAAAAATGAAATTCTTTTTTTATTCTGAAGATAAATGTTTGGGGTTTAGTGAATTAAGTTTTCGAAGCATGAACCCTCGCTGGTCACAATGTGGCGGAGCCTTGTTTCGAAGGCCTCGGTTGACCTCTCCAGAACTTCGCGTGTAATGCCTTTGATGACGTCTGTGATGTTCTTTTTGAGCTCTTCTATAGTCTTAGGGTTGTTCTTGTAGACTCTATCCTTGATATAACCCCAGAGAAAGAAATCGCAGACATTGAGATCGGGAGAATAGGGTGGCCAGTCTATGCCTCCTCCGGTCTTTTGGGGGGCATCTAATCCAATGATTCTCTCTTCGAACTCTTCCATGAGGCAGTCGAAAACTTCCTGGGTTCGATGAGGTCTCGCACCGTCCTGTTGAAACCAATAATTGTTGACCATCCGATTGAGCCTGGCCTTTTTGATGAATTCCTTCAGAATTTGGTCCTTATAGGCAACTGCAGTCACATTGGTGTCCAAGAATATCGGACTGAATATCTTTTTGGCAGTCACAGAACACCAGACAGTTACTCGCTGAGAGTGGAGTGGGGGGGTCGCAACAGTGAAATATGGCTGTTCACTGCCCCAATGACGATAATTCTATTTGTTAACATAGCCATTGAGATGGAAATGGTATTCATCAGTGAAGTGAATCATCTTTACATCAATTTTGTCATTCTCGATGCGGTCGAGGACTTCATTGGCGAAATCGAATCTTTGGGTCACACTTCGAGGGCTCAGAGCTTGCACAATCTGTATCTTATACGGGAACCACTCCAGGTCCTGATGGAGGATCCTTAGAACACTGGATTTCGAAATTTCCAATATCTGTGCGGCTCTTCGTGTCGACGGACCGGCCTCTTCTTCGAAGTGCTGTTTGACGCGCTTCACATTCTCTTCTGTTCGGACAGTGAACTCTTTGGTGGCCATTCCTGCCTTGTCATCCAACACACTTTCGGTCATCTCAAACTTGGCCATCAATCTATTGTTGTTTTTGTAAGAAATCAATTAATTAATTTTAAAAATATTGAGCAAACATTTTTAACTTTGAGATGGTTTCCGCTTTAAGAGTCGAATGTCTGTCCACCTCGGTCCTAAAGGCTCTCAGTGTTGTCGCCGGACTCTGTCCATTTTGGTACCAGAGCCGTACCAATGTCACTCTTTGTTCCAACGAATAGGTTGTCTTCGAGGTCGCCATTATTGTGATCAAAACACTACTCAACAAAACCCCAGACCTTTGTGACTATGCCTACAAAAAATGACGTCAATCAGTTGAGTGGTTTGCGAATGGCGGCAATTTTGAAATGCCGCTACCGAATGGACCACCCTGTATTTCGTTCTGCAGAAACCTTGAGTATTAATAATTTCAAATGCCAATAACCTTTTGCCTTAGATAGGCAAACACAGATTTTTGTCTTCTCAGTCGTTGGGTCCTTTCCAATGCACAGGATTCAAATGGAACTTTTAAAGCCTAGATAATCAAATTCATTCCATTTAACAAATCAAAATAGAAGTTCTTTAGGTCGTGACAATATTTCTTTTTGTTGTTTGTACCACACGTTAGTTGCCACAAGGTTTTTGAGTGTTGGTCGTTTTTTGATTTCTGAGGCTCGAGGTAATTTTAAAAACTGGTTAGTTTCGTCACCTCACTAACTAGAAGAGAAAGTTTTAGATTCTTCCTGTTTTCTCCAGCTTTATCTTTTTATTCCTTAAATTAAACTCCAGAAGGCTCAAGTGTCGAGCTCTATTTCCGAAAATCTTTTTTCTAAGAATTTCTAGAAATTTCCTGGGTTTGTCCAGAACATTCTCGGGTCAGAAACCCTGAAATACATTCTCAAGTACACAATTTCTCAAGTGCCATATCTTGCCATACTTACGTATTACTTATCAAGTGATCAGGCTTTTTACACTTTTACTACCTCCATCTATCGAAAAAGCAACTTTACTTAGTTATTTCTTCGGAACGAAGTGTCATATCGAAATATGACGTTTATACGATGAATGATAGAGGAAGTACAATATTTTGAATAGAGCAACTTACAAAATGATCAACGGACTCTGATGTTGACTAAACTCTAAATGGTTCAAACTTTCTGTTTTGGTATTTTCTACAGCAAACGTTATAGTAACGACTAAAACTGTTTCGGTTGTTGAAGCATTCCTTTCCTTTTAATTCTTGATTGGGGTCACTTTTGTTTGAAAGAAGGTAGTGCTTCGCCCTTCCTGAATCATTTCAGAAGAGTCAAATATGAACAGACGTCACGTCCTTAAACGGGCTACCTGCGGTAGCCCAACTTTGAGCTTTATTCTTCGTTAAGCTTCTTAAAAAAAGTAAATATAAAAAGCGGCTGGGCTTAGCCCTTCATTAAGCCCTCTTAAGAGAGTTAAATACAAACACTGCGTTGCACCATCCAATCTTGTTAACAGAGCTAAATGAATACGAATTGAGCTGCGACCTCTAACAGCCCTCCTGCAATGGCCCAAGTTCGGATCTAGCTCTCCGTTTATCGTTAATATGGGCCGGGTTGCGCACTCTAAGAGGCCACTTCTCGTTTTCCATTAGAAATCTAAATACGAATACGGATCGAAATGCGCTCTTCAATAGGCCATCATCGGTGGTGATCTAAGGTCGGGTCTCGTCCTCCATTAATCTTCTTAACAGAGCTAGATGCGACACGGATCAAGCTGTGCCCTCAATTAACCATTTTTAAAAGATAAAAACAAACATGCATAGTTAATTCAACATTGCCATCGTCGGCAGATGTTTTATGCGAAACCACCTATCCGAAACGTACATTCGTTCTCGTGGTTGAAACCTTGAAACCGAGTACAAATTTCGCAAACGAGCCAAAATACTCAAAATGTGATTAACTGGAGCCGTGGTGGGTCGATGCTTTCGGAAGCTTAACGGATTATATTTAATATATTTAATGCCATTATCAGAACTGAACACTTTCCTGGTGACTGGAGAATCTCAAAGATCATCATGATTCATAAACCTGGGAAACTAACAGAAGAACTTACTTTGTACAGATCTATTAGTCTGCTTCCTATGATGTCCAAGGTTTTTGAAAAAAGGTAATCCCTGATTACCGATTTTGTTTTAGGAATCAACACGAATCTGTTGAGCAGATACACAGAATAGTCCGTAAAATAAATAGCGATTTAGAAGGGGAAAATACTGCTAGGATATTACACAAACCTTCGACAAAGTCTGGCATGAAGGGCTTTTCGGCAAAGTAAAAAATTGCCTATCACATCAAATGTACGAAATAATAAAATTTTACATATCGGATAGACATTTCTCCATCAAACAATATCGGAAAATTACCAACCTAAAACGAATATTGGTGGGTGTTCCACAGGGCTATTTATTTTATGGACTATTCTGTGTATCTGCTCAACAGATTCGTGTTGATTCCTAAAACCAAACGGCAATACTAGACTCTCACAATAGCCACAAAAGGGCCTCTCACAATTTACAAATATCATTAAATCAAGTCCCAAAATGGCTCAAACAATGGAGTCTTAAAGTCAACCCAATCGGTACACATCACATTTACCAACAGAAAAGAAAACTGCCCAGATGTCACATTCTGCGGCCACCAACTCAAACATGAAGATGGCATCAAGTACCTGGGAATGCATTTAGACGGTTAAATTGGCGTAAGCACATTTTCACGAAAAGAAAACAACTACGTGTTTTGTTCACCAAGCTTTATTGGGTTATCGGAAGAAATTCTCAACTATCCTTGAACAACAAACTATTCGTGTATAAAAGTATCATAAAGCCAGTGTGGACCTACGGCATTCTATTGTGGGGCACCGCAAGCAACTCAAATATAGAGATATTCCAATGTTTTCAAAGCAAAAGTTTAAGATCAATAGTCAACGCACTGTGGTACATCCCAAAATGCTACATAGCCCAAAGAATGAGTGAAGAATATGGAGCGAGAATGAGCATACATCCAAACAGACTTGCAAGTAGACTTGTAGATAGAGTCACTGAAGCCAGAAAACAATTTAAACCCATGGACTTACCTAACAGATTTATTCTGAAAATTGTACAAATGCAAAACTGTAATTGTAGATTGTAAATACCAAAAAACATTTATAAACAGGCAATAGAAACATTGTACATAAGTGGAATAGCTCACTGGAGCAAGTCCACACATGTCTCATCTAATCAAACAAAATACTTATCGTCTTATAAACAAGACAGATTGTATGATACTGGAGGATAATAAAAAATTACGAGATTTCTAGGGTTCTTAAAACATCGTAACAGCTCTGGAAGGAGTGAATAGAAGGTCCAGAGGAATTCAAGACCGGTAAACACTGTCCTTAAAGCGGAAGGTGACTAAATCGTGAGGGTTTGCAAAAAGAAAAACAAAAATTGCATTTCTCAGGATACGAAGCAGATGTGATTCAAAATAAAATCATAGCTTCGCACCGGAACTTTTGACAAGGTTTTGGGATAAGAGCATAATTCGTTCATTCGAGATCTGTAATTTGCAATTTTTTGGGGGATAAGCAAACTTCTACTGAGGTTCTTAAGAGATCGTGAGGAGATGAATCAAAAGGGTCCTATTTAGGCTAGGAAGGTCTATTAAGATAACAAAACAACAGACGTCTGTTCTCTTTTACTTAAAAAGGTGAACCTCCATAAGCTTTGTTCTCGTGCACAAATTGAAGGGCAAAATCCACCAATCAAAGCAAAACATAGAATTTGTGAACACGAATGACAGTCGATCATAGATGGCAGTCTGGAACATCTGCAATTTTGAAGAGAATGAGAATGATGTCGTTTCTTTGGACGTCTTCACTCAAGCTGGCTTTCTTTTTCAGGACCTTCCCGAAAAAGGCCCAAATCTGCGTTACACAATTTTGCTAGAAAAGGGAATTGAGAAAAAGCAAAATTTCATTAGAAGGTAAACAACAGTTTCTTTTTTTTCAAATTGTTTATCTCTGCTTGTAAAGCTCCATATAAACTAATTGATAGACATTTACAAGTGAAGAAAATTACGAACATTTACATTTCCCGTGTTTGCTTTAATGATATTCTAATATCTTTCCCTGCATGTTTGTTCTAAACATAGACAGTGTTTATGTGTTCATTTACCTTGATTAATGGAACTCATTACGACAAACTGCAATAAACCGTTTAGCCAATGGCAAATCAAGATAACGAGCTATTAAATATGTTGTTTTGTTCGATTCGTTCAATTTATAGGATATAAAGATAATGAAATACAGAAATGTTCGGTATGCAATTGTTATTTACTGTACTAATAAGGGCAAATGCAAGTGATGCTCCAATAAAATCTATCGTTAAGGTTGCATCCAATTAATTACTTAAAAAGTCTTTTACAGTTAGATCTTCGCTGCAATCATTTTTAAATCTACTTTATACACTCACGATAAAATCTACCCACAAGTAAACTATCTACAGCTTCCGTGATATGATAGAAAAGCATTTCCTTCCGACAAATACGGTCTACAAAATCCTCGGTATAACTTTATCGAATACACAAGTGTGTACGAACGTTTTATTTCTAGAATAAGAATTTTCATTGAAAGAATACATTCGCATTTATTCTATCGAAAGGAAATCAAGTAATGTCGACCTCGATTACGTTTTAAAGATGTTGAAAAGAAATTTTCAGTTGTGAAAGATTGATGTCGTTCGACCTCTGTAAGTAGTACTGGGCTATTCTCTTGGGATCTTCCTCCGATTTCTTGACTATCCAATTTACCCTTACTATGTTATATTAAAGATAAAAGATAACAATAAAAACGTGAATCTTATTTTATGAGGTGCAATAGATTTTTACACATGGGTTCTCGATGAAAACTGTATTTAGAAGACAATTCTACTTATGAAATTCTAAAATTTCAATCGACTATTTCGTTTCGTCACTCGAACATCCATTGTGTAATGTTAAAACAATTTTGTTAGTTTATTCGAAAGGTATGCCAAACGAAGAAGCCATAAAAGCCTATACAGCCATGCATTAGCAAATAATTAAACTGTACGATTGTTATTAACACCAAGAAAATTACGATTTGACGCGGTCTTTAACACCTAACAATCGGAGCTGACATAAAAAATAACTGAAAACATCTGAGATTAATTTAATATAAGGGACAACTATATAGATAATTGAATTTTGCGGAAGAATTGATGATAGGAAATAATTAAAATCTGATTCTTACGTCCTCATGCGTTAATTACTTGCAAATTAAAAAAATCTCAAGTTGAAAAAGTGCCCGCTGATCTAAATTTATAACTAAATTTTATGGAGCGACGATTACTTATATAAACCCAACGTCAGGTTAAGTGACTGACAGACAGGTTGGGTGGGCATAATAACTCGTAAGAAACTATTAATTTTAATTTAATATACTTGTACCTACCACGTATAATTAAAATCAAAAGAAACGCCTTCTCCGTTCTACTTAAGACGCGAGATCTTACGTGACCCGAAAGTAATTTAGTTATCCCTTTCGGTAATATTTGCCTACACCTTTTAAAATTGAAGAACACCACGCAAAGTATTTTAGTGGTAAATTATAACAAGAAGAAAAGGGGGCCACGGTGTGTGTTGTTCTATATTTAGCCATCATTAAACTTTGTTATAGCTTTAATGAACTCGATAACTTTGACCAAAAATATCCGAGTCTAAAGATTTTATCTTTTAGAAAGCTCTTTTGTTTTAAAAAAAGTGATAAATTCACAAAAAAAAATCGTAAAGCAGCCGCAACGCATACCCAGCAAGAAAAAAATTTATATGCATAGGAAGATTCCAATCCGGAACCTTCTATTATATGCGGAACATGAGCCTAACACGCTAGTGGTGACGTCATACTTCTTCCGGGTCTCGTATGATGGATGTAGCCATTTGCCAGACTCTCAAAAGCCTTAATACGTTCTAAAGTTGTTCAAACGTAAGTTTTCCTTGTACTACGCAAACATTTCATGAATAAATCGTGTTCTCAAGACGACGACGTAGAGATGATTTTCAGACGGTCCGAAAGATTGTAATATCCTGGGCATAGTTGTCATCGTCTTAAGAAATAACTTCATGATGCCAAAAAGCGTTTTATAAATTATGTACTTTGTGTTATAAAGTTTTCGGTGTAGTTTGCTACCAGAATAAGATCTAAAAGAAAAATGTAAACTCATTTTATTTATTAGTTTACTTCAGTTAGATTGCAATGGAAGTTTTATATAAAAAAGGAAAAGAAAAAAATAGCCACTCCTTTTGATGTTTAGAGTCTGGTTTGATTGTTTTTACTGAAAGCGATTCGGATTTAATGCGAGTCAAATGAAATCCAATGTATACAAACCTCATTTAAATGAATGAGAAACGAGAGAGAAAAGGAAAACAAAATAAAACATCAAAGTGTTAACAATGAACGTTAAAAACACACTCGGTTACACTTCTATTAGGTTTCAAAATACAAATTTATTATAACTCGGAGGGCTACAAAATCCCTTGTAGGATTAACGTTTGAATATGTCATGTGCAGAGCTTTATGTTATATCGGGGCAAAAATAATTATCTTGGCTAGTATGTATAACATTTTGATGCTAAAACGTCAATTTCATTATTACAACCCAATTAATTACGACGTGAATTTCGTAAATGTATCGTTTGATAGTAAATTTAACCCCGGGTTTTGTATCAAAGGGATTATTTAGCTATTTATTTAGGTTTTGGATATAATGTTTCGAGTAATTTGAATGTATATCCGTTGCTTTTTGCTTTGTCTTGGCAAGTATATCGCTTACAAACAGTTAATTATGAAATTTTGTTTCAGGCAGTATTATAAGTAAACGAAGAATTCAAACCATTGAGAAAAGCTAGAAACAGAATGAAAACCTAAAACACAAAATTGAACGATTTAGAATGCTCCAGAAAACAGTAAAGAGAATTAGCAGACTATACGGTCAGGGAATGGGTTGTCCCAAGCGTCGCGTCGTTAGATACTGTGGCTTGGCCCTTTACGGTTTCAGCAACACATTTTTGAAGTAGAACATGGATAAAAACCATTTAAGAGAATCACTAAACTGAATGAACAAATATTGTGACTCTTATTCCATATAGAGGAACTAGTAACTCCAAGGACGTCCTCATGGTTATAGCATCAGCGATGGTCGATCTCTTTTGAAGTTAAAGCTTAAGATGAAATTCGTCCACAGAACCATTACATCAGATAAAAAGAAATCGTAAGGTCAACAATACTCTCTTTTCTGGGTTGGAGTATAGAAGAACTCTCATCAGGTATGATGCTTCAAGCTTAAGAATGCAGTGAAAACATGATTGTAGAAAGAAAGATATTCAAGGTTATTGTTCCATGGAAGGGTTCGCAAGTACAAGATAACATTCTTTCTCAGATTGGAATTTAGGTGGATTATCATCAGAAGTTTTAAATTTCAAAATCACTTCGACAAAGTAGAATTAAAGCCAAAATGGTCCTGAATGAAAGAATACAAGCCTTATAATTCACCATTTCAAGAAGGAACCTCTCCCGTTAAAAGTTTTTCCAAATTACAACCAAGAACAGTTCTTTAATACCCGTTGCACTATGTCCAATATGGGTAAAATTTCGGTCACGAGTATTTTTGATCTTGGATGATAGAATGAGTGGTTCTAAGGTAAGTTTCGGCAGATTCAGATGTAAACAAGTTTAAATAATGCCTGTGGAACCAAAAAACACGAGAAACCCGAAAAAACCTGCTGATTTCAACAGTTTTATTATCTAAGTATTTATCTCAATAGCCGATGAGGTTCAACACCGATTTTCATCGAATTCACAGGATAATGTCAGAGAAACTAGAATTTTTGTTATAAGAAGGGTCAAGTCTGGACTAGCCTGGATATTATGGGCGCGGGTTGGCGCAAAGTACTATTCAACCAAAATAATTCTTATCCCTTGTAGTGTCTTCTCCTGCTACAACTGACTCATTGCAGCAAGTCTCTGGACAGTGCATTGATGTTAACAGAAACAAAAAAGAAAAAACGTAAAAATGACTAGTAAAACATTAAAGTTTATTCAACAAATTTACTTTATTGAATAAACACAAACAATCAAGACATTTTTAAAACACAAAAAAAAGAAACAAAGATAGATAAATACTAAAACGCGATGGTGGGTATAATAAAACATTCAAGGATTTATCTGATGCGAATTCAATTGTCCATCAAACGTTATAAACACCTGTTTCAAGTTCCCAAAAATCGGATTAACATCCAAACCGTATAGTTTTGTATGCAAATTATACATCAAAACCGAAAACGTTGCCAACTGATTTTATCTACTATATGTGATATCGAAACGCTTAATAAATTCCACGCCAGGCAATTATTAATTCCCACAACATATTTGCACATTTAGTAAATCCCTGCTTTGTTATTAAATTTCAGAATGGCTTGTGTTCTGTTCATAATTGAAATAATTAAAATAAATAATCGAAATAATTTCATATTCGATTCGAGTTAAAGTTTCAAACATTTGCAACGTTTTTCTATTTCTGTACTTGATAAGATTAAAATTGTGCTAAAGAAATAAGACATCATCAAGTCATAATCTTTTTGTTTGAGAAACCTCCACTTCCACAACCTACACAGTTTTATTAACTAAAGTAAGTGCATATCGTACATTTGGTTTATTATAAATATCTCAAACTTGCATTGGTAAACATAACCTACATTTTACGACTAAAATATTGCTTTATGTAAGTGCTTTCGGATGGGTATTAGTGTGCCGGCAAGATTGATTTTATAACATGCACGTTTGTGACACATTCAAGTATAAAGATCTCAAGTTACGATATAATTTGATTTTATGTATTAACCCCAAGCGACTTGCGTCAACTGGGTATAGATTTTAACAAAACTTTGGTCATTGCACTTAAAAGGGTATTAATTAGCAACGTTTACGGTCTGTGCCTTTCTGGTAATTTAGCCCTAAATCTTAACTCTTCATAGAATCTTCTGCTAGTATAAGGAGCAGTTTAACTGTCTAACCGTCTCTATTAATTGAAAACTAGAAGTCGATTGTAAAAGGTTCTAAACGGAAGACAAGAGAGAATTAAAGAGAAAATAGTGCCATTTTAGATTATTACATAAAGATTAGAGCAGATTTTAGTTAGAATATCAATTCTCAACTTCCATTTTTGTACTCGCTAAACGATTTTTATTAAAACGACGCTAACGCAACTGATATTTTTGCCAGTTGAGTTTTCCTAATAGAAAGCAATTTCACTTTAAGAGTTATTCTAATACGGTCACCAACAAGGAAGCACGAAAAACAATTAGAACGATCAATTACCCCGCGCTAGAACTAATTGAGTTTGAAAACGCTGTTTCGCAGTTTCTGCATTCCATTTATGTGTATCAGGTTATCTTAAATTATCGTTGTTTCTGTTTGGGTCGTTACAACTTCTAGATCAGTTCATTGCAGCTCATGATTTACTGATTCATAGTTTGTACTGGCTTGTCCAATTGGTCTTGACTAAATTCGGTTTCTTGATTCGAGCTATAAGAAATACCAGGTGCATCTACTTTTGAGCAAGCTGCACCAAAATTTGTCCCAACGATGAAGCAACGAAAACAAACGCCCTAAAGGTAACAACATTAACTTGTAGTAGCTTAAGATTATTAATGACTGGAACATAGCGAGATATATAACCAAGAGTTGCCTAGAAATCCTTCATCTTATAAATGTCGAATTGGATTATGAAGAACGCGTCATTAACAAGTGGTTAGTAGATTCAAACCTCCAGAGAATAACGTAAAAAACCAAAAATTACAAGACTATCAAAAGAAACTTAACAAGGATCCTGATCAAAGACAGAAGGTGGTACTCAATCTAGAACCCTCCACACCTCGGAAGAGTTTTTGAGTCAAACTATACCTGGCTCTCGTTTTTAACAATTTTGGCATATGAACTTGCACTTAGAATCCTTCACCGAAATAATACAGGTCGTGTCAATATCCTAGATGAATCCTCCCCGCTAAAAGATATTCAAAATTCATGTGAGAATATAAGTCTCCTGGCAAATCAGACATTCATCAAGTATCTAAGAATCTAAACCTTGACAACATGGTCATATATCCGAAAAAATTACAAAGCGCTTTATGATCGACTAAATCTAAATCAGCGAATCCAAATGGCTGCGATATTGAACCTTCACGTGATGCGCGCAATCCTACCTTTTAATGCTTGCTTTTATATGAGAGCATGTCCAAATCTATTAAAAGAGAGCAGAATTCCCAAAAAAAATACAACCAACATGAACAACTAGTCCTGCTCTATCATGGCGATGTGGTAATGACTATCTAGATGGTTAGATCTGCCCTTAAATGATCTACAGGCTGATATTACATAACATGATGGTTGCATCATCAAACATAGCCGGCACCACATTAAATCCTACAATGCAGTCATTATGGACTTACGGAAGGTTTTTGATTCTGTTTTGTACTCATCCATAGAACTCAGCTTGCGGAGATTCGATATCCATTCTTTTCTCTCCAAATCTATATTGGAATCTTATAGGATCTCTCGACGTTTAAGATACATACAGGCAAAGGTATGAAACAAAAAAATCCCATTTCCCCCGTTTCGTTCAATTTTACCTTTGATGAACTTTTGAACTCCTACTAAGATGCAGGTTTGGAAATAGGAGATGATGATCAAAAACTGCAAACACTCGCCTATAGGTGAAACACAAACTTTACTGAATTGATGCTATCACTTCTTTACATAACGCCAACAAATGTTTTGCATCAACAGCAAAAGCTGCTCCCTCCAGAAAAAACCAATTCTTCATCTACACTTCTGTGCTGTTTCAATAATACTACATGGGAGAGGTTGTTCTCAAACTTAGGTTGATACCACGATTCCAACTTCTGAATTGCATCTACTGACTACCATTCCATATGCTGCTGCATCTTTTCAATTCGATTTTTCTATTCCTTTTAAATTTAAAAAACCATTTACGAGGCTTGCTTTAGAAATTTCTGCAATCGGGTGGTGTCAGCGTTACGCCATTGTCAAATTCAAAACATTTGTCACTTCTAACCTATAATTCAGTTGATAGTTCGTACCCAAGCTAACCAGTTCTGTTTACAGAGCGCTTTGAAAAAAGCAATTTTGTAAAAAAAATTGAACTCTCGCGTAAACATTTTCGAGCAATGATTATTTACGATTTTCGAAGCAACTTAACACCCAAACAATGCACTGAGCGGCTTAATGTGGCGTTTGGTGAGAAAGCTCCATCGAATAGAACTGTTTATGATTAGTTTGCTGAGTTCTGCCTGTTCTTGCCACTAACGTTGATGCTGTGCATGAAATGATTGAGTGAGATCAGCATGTAACACACCGTGAAATAGGGATCACCTTGGGCATTGACATGAAAGCAATACGCAGGATTTTACGTTATCATTTAAACGTACGGAAGCTTTGCAATCGCTGGATTCCACATAATTTGAGTGAAGCTCAAAAGAAAAATCGTGTGAATTGGTGCTAAAAAATGCTGAAGGAATTCAACCGAGATCATTCAAATTAAGTCTACGACATTGTTATTGGTGACGAAAGTCGGATCTATTCATACGAAACGGAAACTAAACAACAATCCACTGTTTGGATGTTTCGAGGTGAGTCGAAACCCATAAAAGTTGTTCGTTCACCCAGTGTTGCAAAGCAAATGATCACTTGTTTCTTCCGTATTTCTGAATATGTGGCAACTATAGCTTTAGATCTTCGCCTGAAGCAGCCGTCGTTGAGACATTTAGGCAACTGGTTTCAGAGGTACCAGCTTCAGATTGGAAAAAATGCTTCGAAAATTGTTTTGAGCGTATGCAAAAGTGTATTGATACTAAGGGCAAATATTTAGAAAAACAATAAAACTATTTAGCAAATTGTATCTGTGTTTTTCTTAATCATTTGCAGAAATTTCTCCAGCAAGCCTCGTACTAAAGAATGGACTCTCAAAAGCGGAGTCTAGAGTCTACATATGACAAGGTAAAGGGTCCACTCCCCACTTCCATTTTGTTCGGTAAAAATTATATCAAAGTTATGAATCTGTAAGATGCAACAGGGTTCACTCAGAAAGGGTAATAAAGTCAAGTCGAGGTTTGGTGAATTAACCATTTTGGCAAGAGCATTTTAAATCTTTTCTAATTTTACAGAATCATAAAATGTTTCATTCATGGGCAAGTTGGGGACGTCAATCTCTTAATAATTTGTTGCTTGTTGAGTGAATTCTCAATGTTTGCACACATTCTGCGTGCAACCCGTCCCGTAACGCGGTATGCGAAACAATCAGATTAGTATTCATGATCGTTGTTATGGTCTGTACTCGAGAACTATTAAAAAAAAAAAGTAAGAATGGTGGTTTTAAGCAAGATACTAATTTTTAGACTCAATTCTGTTTCTGTTGCTTACAACTCGAATACGAGGGTTGCTATTTATATTTCTGGCCTAACAATGAAAAAACAAGTATTTATAATCGAAACTAGTTTTATTGTTTTTCAAAATATTCTCCATTAAGATTGATACACTTTTCCATGCGTTTGAACCAATTTTCGAAGCACTTTTTCCACTCTGAGGCAGCTCCAAAATATGCGTTTTGAAACAAAAAACGGCTTCTTCTGGTGTTGAAAATCGTTGACCACGCAGTTTGTTTTTGATGTACGGGAATAGAAAGAAGTCATTGGGTGCCAAATCAGGGCTGTATGGTGGATGGCCCATCAACTCGACCTTCTGGCTGGTTAAATATTCAATTGTTTGAGCAGCGGTGTGAGAGCTTGCATTGTCATGATGAAGAATGATTCGCCTCTTCTTTGAAGTTTTCCAAATTTCTCCAATGACTTCTGGCAAACAAATGGTTGTGTACCATTCAGAGTTGACCGTCTTACGTTGCTCTAACGCCACTGTTGCCACATGACCAGTAATGCCAAAGAAACAGGCAACCATTTGCTTCGATGTGCTTCTTCCGCGAACAACTTTTGTTGGATTTGGCTCGTCTTGAAAGACCCACACAGTTGATTGCTGTTTTGTTTCGGGGTCATATGCGTAGATGCATGATTCGTCACCTGTGCAGATGTTATACACAGCCTTTGATGCACCTTTCGCAAATTTTTTCAACATTTCAATGCACCAGTCGACGCGAGCCTTCTTTTGAGCATTGGTCAGGTTATGCGGGTTCCAACGAGAACAAATTTTTTTTACGGCCAAATGATCATGTAATATCTTGTTGATGCTAGTCATACTAATGCCCAAAGATGCCTCAATCTCACGGTATGTCACATGACGATCTTGTTTAATCAGTTCACGCACAGCATCGATGTTTTCAGGCACAACGACAGATTTTGGACGGCCTTCACGGATTTCGTCCTGGAGTGAACATCGGCCACGTTTGAATTCATTATACCAGTTTTTTACAGTGCTGTTGGATGGAGCTTTATCGCTATATAATGTATTAAGTTCATTGATGCACTCTTGTCGTGATAATCCACGTCGAAAGTTATGAAAAATAACTGCACGAAAGTGTACACGGGTCAATTCCATTTTTTACTAGGAATGCACTTTTCAATTAACTGCAAACAACACTAATCGCACTCAAATGACAAAATGTTGTGGTTGAGGTTATGTTCAACAATGTAAAGTTTACACCGGAAATGTCAGCTGACGCCTGGAAACAGTCAGTGTTGCCAAGGCCAGAAATACAAATAGCAACCCTCGTATACAAACATTTGATAACATTCGCCTCCAGTGACTCGAGATGAATTTTTTTCCTGAAACGGAGAGGCCGATTTATACGTCTGTATGTCTCAAGTCGATTCATATGCCCAATTGAAAAGGTCGTTTGAAAATTAAATAAAAATTCTGACAAATATTTGATCGACAGAGACGGGCATATTCAAAGTTTTTCAACTCTGGCTCTTCATTAATTATTTACTATTGCATATGACTCAAGATTATTTATATTAAAACTGATACTGACAGAAGGTAAGACCTTTTAAAAACAGACACCTCTAGGTATTTTTATAAAACTGCACCATCATCATAGAATTTCAAAACCAAAATGTATACGAAACATACGAATTTAAAAGAACAAAAATAATATTCAGATCTATTCTTTTATTTTATGCGCTTTCATTATTACGACTGTACGATTTTTTGCATCTCTTTGTGATAGGTGTATGAATTCCGTTCGTTCGTTCATTAAATAATAAATGCCTTACAGTTTGCAAAATGCTTTGACATCTAGAATGTAGAAAATAAAACTGTTACCTGTAAAATTATTTTTGTCGTACGAGATGTTTCTAATATAAAACAAAGAGATAAAATTAATTTTAGTGTTACATAATGTCGTTCGCAACTAATTGAAGGATGATGAAATTAAAGTGTTATCTCTAAAAGCAACAAATCAAACAATTTATTTAAAAAAAATCTTAAATACACTAATTTGATAAACGATAATCAACAATTACACATGTCATTTCTGCAATCTACAAGTATTTAGATAAACAAAAAACCACAACTTCCACACTTGTTTTAAAAATAATGAATGAAATTAAAACAAATTATCTTTCACCATAAAAACACGAATAGTTTCAGGATAAGATCACCCTTATCTGAATATGTGGTTATTTCTAGAATTTAAATAATTTAAAATTCCTTTTATATGCAGCAGCATGTATAAAACTGGCCACATTCCACAATTAATTTTATTTTAATTATGATAATTAGTTAGATGTTTAGAGAAACAATTCAAACACGATAATAATGCAAGGATAAATTGATTGAATATGATAATTTTGGAATTTTAAATGTTCAAGTAATAAAAGTAGATTTTACGTCTCAAGTTGTCAAACCCACGAGCTTCTTATAACGTGTATAAACGTAAAAGACTAAAAGTTTAAATATCCACAGGAAATGAGGTCGTATAATTGCAGTCGTTTATTAGAAAGTACGTGGGCGTTGCATTTATAAACGTAAAAGAACGATAATTAGGTAGGTATTGGATTAGAAATGTTTATTTATCTGCAGGTGAAACGGATATGAATAAATTGAAAAGAAATAGCAAACTAATTTCTGTTACCATTAATACAATTTCGAATTACCTACTAATTTAAACGATCGTCTTTTAAAAACAAAAAAGACGAATTTATTGTTAACAAGTTTGCAAACACGCGTCATGTTTGTAAAACATGGCCAGAATCGTGGTTTCGGAGCTTGTAAACGAATATAATGTTTGGAAGATAGATTTACAAACATGTTTACTTGTTTGTTGTATAAATTTAAATGTGTAATAAACAAACAACAAAAAAATTAAAATTTAATTTTTATAGAAATAGAAACAAGATTTATAAATATGTACCGATTTGTGTTGACTTATTGAAATAACAAACCAGCAATGCTCACATGAATTGTTTCTATATACATAAAACAAACATGAATTTGAAAAATACATTTCAAGATTTATGTGCTATGCGCGAATGAGCCTATGGAATGCTTTAACCTTGTTTTCCTATTTTCTATTTCGAACAACAAAGTATTAAATATTTTTATTTAACATTCGAGTATTAAAAACCCGATCAATTTAAAAATAATTCAACAAATTGGAAACGGGACTACCAACATTCTTCGAGTATCTCACTCGTAGCTGTTATCCGGTTAGACGATTCTCGGGAGGGAGGTGCGGAAAGACCCTCTCCTTACCTCTCACCGCCCAAACACACTTTAAAGAGGCTAAGATTGAAATGGCCGACCGACTTTGTGTTGCTATTCTCCATGTGTGCAACATTATATTTTATCCTGGACAAATTCTATAAAGATGCCGTGTTAAAAGCTTTTACATTTTATGTGTATGTACATGTTAATGCTCATATTAATGTTGTGTATATTTATTTGTAAAAAAAAAGAAACAAAAAGCTTCCTACTATACATCTACGATGAGCAACAAGCAATATTTCGACACCTACTCCATGAAAAATTATTGTGAAGGCGTTTTAAGTTGAGAGAAGTTATAACGCACCTATTTATTTATAACTTGGATGATTGTCTGCTCGATGTTATAACATTTTTAAAAAATATTTTCTAGAAATTTCAAAAAATGCATTTCGTTTGGACCCAAGTGAAAAAGTATTATTTATGGCAAGGAAATAAATACATAAACAAATCGTGACTTTTACATTTAATCAACAAACAAGATTTACATTGTAATTGAAAATAAAACAAGATCTGATAAAATCCTCACCTTTGTTTCGTATTTCTAAAGAAAATTTACATTTCAATTATTTATTTAGGTGCAAACAACCGCTTGGTGGCGCTCTGTTTTTTAGAAAAGATTCTAGAACTTTTCGATTTAGAAAATGATGTTACAATGCATACTCATAAAAATACTAACAGGTATATGGTGCCTTCAAGTACCTACTTTTATGACACACAGCTAAAAATTTATTTTTTGTCAGTGTGAACAGGCTGCATCTGTGTTATCGTTCGTAACATAACTTCAAGCATTTTGAGCGGCAAATCCACTCTTCTTTTGTAGGTGCATCAGTTTTATCTGTTTTCAGTCTTTGATATCTCTTTCACAGTGGTAAAAACTTTTGAAATCTTCTTGTTCACATACCCTAGCTCTCTCTGTCTATACAAAACTGTTGTCTTAATTTAGGAGACTGAAGTTCTCTTTTTGCCATATCCCAAGGGCTCTTTCTATGTGCAATATCTCTAATGGAAGTCTTTTCCTGACCGCTACATTTCATGCAGATTTTTTTTGCTTTTGATTTTGCTTGTTATAATCTTGTTATTATCAGTATTATCAATAAATCTGTGTCAATTTGGATCATAGATGTACCAATATATTTTTGTTCGGAATACACTAGTTACGCTACTGATTGTTGCGGTCTTCATAAAAGCATGCTCTGTGTTATTCACTTGCATTATTAATCTTCCATTTTTCTGTTTGAGTAACATTTGGACCAGTCGTTCTTAACCTTTTAATGCTCAGGGACCATTTGACTAAATTTTTGTCTTGCCATGGACCACCAACTGTTTGACGGCGATATAAATTATTATAAGGCTGTTCTATAAATAAAACATGTATAAAATTATTCGAAACCAAACCGAAATTCTACATTAATTATATTATTTTACTGCGACTTTTGTGACTGCAAACTGCTTACCAACTGCTGAATCCTTGGTTCAGTGCTACTCAAAGCCAAACACATGTCAGCACTGGCATTCAAACGATTTCGATGCTTATCTTTAATTATCAAAAGCGCCGAGAATTCCTGCTCTCTTAAGTATGTGGTTGAAAATAAAGGTAACGTAAAGCAATTTCTCAAATGTTAGGAAAAGAAAATGCTTTTTGGCTCCAAAAATCTTCAAGTTTAATCCTGTCTCGAATGCATCTTTGCAGTTACTATCATGTTGCATCTCAATTAACTCATCTTGAATTTCATCAGGCACCTCAAAAATGTTGACAGTGAAAGAATTACGGATCAGTTTCCGAATACCTTCGTCCTTCTTTTGTATTTGTCCTTTAATTTCAGCACACTGTCCGTCAATAATTGGATTCAGCGTATCAAACGCAGAAAAGTTCTCTCTTTCGACTTTGCTGATCCATAGGTCGATTTTAGCTATAGGCGCACTGATTTTATCTTCAAATGCAAATATGTTGCTCGTGCCTTCCAACTTCATATTTCCTGACCATTGCAGCTGAAGGTTCAATTTATTTAGTTGTGCGAAAAAATCCACTAAATGAGCAAAATGTAATTGAAATTTGAACCGACAGAACTGATCCAGCAACTCTTTGTTTTCCTTATTAGTTAAGAATAATTTTACTTCCTCTCTCAGTTCGTACAACTTCGACAGCATATTTCCTTTGGAAAGCCAAAGCACTTCGGTGTGAATAAGCAGCGTTTCGTGTTCAGAGTTCATTCATATCAGAACATAATTTTTTTGAAGAGACGAGTATTAAGTGCGCTCTTTTTAATAAAATTGACTACTTTTATAGCTGTTTTCATCGTAATAGCAAAGCATTTCGGGAGCGTTTTGGCAGCCAATGCTTGACGATGAATAACACAGTGCGTCGTTATTGCAAATGGATTATTTTTTTAATCAAAGCTGTAAGACCAGAGCGGGAACCAAGCATTGCAGGAGCATCGTCCATACAAAACTCAGCAAGCTTTTGCCACATAAGTCCATGTTTCTCGAAATATTGACTTATTACATTCATAACGTCTGCACCTTGCGACGTCGTTTTTAGTTCTTGAGAAAACAGTAACTCCTCTTGAAACGTTTTATTGTCATTCAAAAATCGAATAAATACAAGTAGTTGACGACAGTAGATTCATCACATCGGAGGGCAAAATAAGGACTACATTTTATCTTGTAAATAATTTGTTCTTCAATGTAATTTGACATTTTTTGAATACGCGACTTCACTGTGTCGTTTGATAGTGGAATTTCACGAATTTTCTTTTGAGCTTCCTGCTCTAAAAGCTCTTCTGCAGTTTTAAGCATACAAGGCTTTATTAGAAATTCGCCGATTGTGTGTGCTTTTTTGGATTTGGCGATCAATTTTGAAATTTCAAACGATGCAGCCACTGTTTTTCAGCTACTGCATAACATGTGAAACCAAGTTTCATTTTTTTTTAGATTTATTACTTTGTCCTCAAAGAATTCTTGCGGACGGTCACAATAATTCGGATGTACCGAGCAAGACACTCGCTGCAGACTAGCTCCATCCGCTACCGGTTTTTTAACTTTGACGCGTCGTCGACTCGTCATTTATTCAATAATTTTAATAATTGTATGATGACTTCACGGACCACTTCGGGGCTCTCAGGGACCACCGGTTAAGAATCACTGATTTGGAAGGACCAAAAAACTTAAGTCTATATGCTGCCCGTGTTACAGTTACAATAGAGATTCTTTGTTCCCTACATAATTTAACAGTCTCGGGTGATTCGTAGCTTGAATACTCATCAAGAATTTATAAAATAAGAATATTTGCTCTTTAGGATGAATAATTTAATAAAATGCTCAATAGCTTTGATTACTTCCTATCCAGTGGTCGAAGTGAGGCGGTATACGGTGGTATGGCTTGCCGGTACTTTATATATTTTTTTTTGAACATACCTAAACTTATTTCTATCGAAATACCATACCGGTATGCGTTTGTAGCGACTCAAACGATGACTCTCTAACTTATTTTTGTCTCATTCTTTTGTTCTATATTGGAATTTTCCATGATATATGCGGTTCTTTATCGGTTTTCGTTTTTACTTCTGCCATTCTGGTTTTGCCGTTTTCGAAAGTCAATGATGTGTTGAATGCAGTTGAAAGCATCGATCACTTCAAAAATATCTTTCGTCAAATTGTATGGTTTGTGTAGTGCCAATGTACAGCAAATTTAGCCATTCAACTGTACTCTATAGGACGTACATTTAACATGCGCTGGGTTTCCTCAAGTTTAAGATACGTTAAAGCTGTACGTAACAACTTACTATACAGCTCTGTATATCAGCATTTTGACAATGCTTCTACAGATGTTTCAAGGCAGAGTAGAGAGAGATGCTCCTTTTTCGGATTGAGAGAAAGATTAACCGAAATAAATAGGATTTGTCCATAATTTAGGCCTGTTGTATGATGCTCTTTCTGAACTCTCGTATTTATAATTAGAATTACCAAAACGAAAAAAATCTCCCCATCTCTAGCTAGTGCTCGCCAACCTCCTAGTTTGACGTCTGACTATCAAGTCATATAGAACCATCTTTAGTGGTTGTTTTTATTTTTTTTCTGTTTAATTGATAGAAAATTTGTTTACTGACGTATTAAATTTATTATTTTGTGTATGTAACCTTCTCCGAAGAAATCCGCCTTATGACCAAAGTTTTAGGGATTTAGTTTTTATCTCGAATATCTGCTGACCATCTATTTTACACCAAAAGTTGATCCGAGCTCGCTATTTGATTTTCGTCATAAGGCCGGTTTCTTCGGAGAAGGTCACATACACATATTACGTCCCCATTGCGTGGTGCTGATCACCCCCAGGGAAGTTCCACAAAATCATATACAGGGGGGAGGCAAGAAAGTTCCACAAAATAATCATATAGAGAGGGGTCCTCCAAGGACCCACAAACTGTGGGTAGGTTGCGTAGAGTCCACAAAGAGGTTAATATGGCACTTAGTCCATATCCGTAAAAAATATTTGCCACTTCGACTACTGTCCCTATCCATCCAGCGAGTGCTATTAGGGCATCCAAGAGTTTCAGTTAAATTGATCTTTACTCTTTTGTCAACGACACAATGACTCGAATGCAATAACACTTTTGTTGCTATGGCCCAATTAACTAGTCAAAATTGTTTTTGGCACAAACTGCTCCAAGCGGAGATACAAGTATAAGATTTCCTTTTTAAGAATAGCCTATTTAGCATGTGTATAATCGCATATTAAGTGTTTTATTATCGAAACGGCCCGCTATCGGTTCTCAAACTATTACGGTTACCTTGTTAGCTGTAATCTGAAATACGCCAGATTGACAGCTTATTTAAAATTAATGTTACAACAAAGTGCCTTATTACAAATACAAAGAGCGTTTTTGTTGACACAAAAACTTTTTAAATCAAAATGTGAATTATCAAAACCAGATTTTTCCTCATGTGCTTCAAAACCAGACAGAGAATTCCCCTCGCACTCAAGCAAAATGTTGCCCCTGTTATTGCAGTCCAAGTACAGTGAACAACCTGCACACCTACACGCAGCGGGCCTATTTTTCTATTGATCAAGAACACCAAGTATAACGTCTAAACGTAGGTCACTTCTTTCTTCAACGGTTACTATATTACATCTTGTGACATCAGTTATGACGTTTTAGTACTGATCCTGATTATGTTTAAATCAGGTATATTTGCAAGCGCAAGGTTGTGAGCAACGAAAGAGGCCAAAATAATTGCTATTTGTTCTCTTTCATCCGACGTAGCAACCACCTATTATTTCTTTTAAGAAGCTGGAACAACAAACAACCAGCTTCTTGAAGATTAAATATCCTGCCAGATATAAACCCGTATTTACGTAGTACATTGCCTTAGAATGTCCAAACGTCGAGCAACCTTCGTTCTTGGAAACCATGAAATATGACCACACTAGTTTAACTCTGGTGTACGAAGTGATAAGCCGCCGACTCTAGATAAAAAGGTTTTAGCTGATTTTCTATTCTTGCCAAAACTATAAATAATTTTCCTGAACTCTTTTAGGTTTATACTGGATATTACGAGCTGCCTAATTCTTGTTCGTGGTTGGGATTAAAAGTTAGTGTGAACTGTACATATAATGAATAGACAGACTATTTCCTTCCTTCGTTTGTAGTTTGATACCATCCGTATCCACCCTTACCTTTTGGACTTAAATAAAAATACACAGATTATAAGTATAGGTATCTCTATATTTTACAACAGCAACTTGTTGACCAATTCGGCCTGTAAGCCTCTACTACAGTTTTAAGACTTACTGCAAACAGAAGGATTTAAAAACGTAGGAAATTACAGTCTACGAGTCTATAAGGCGCGTTTTAAGTTAAGTTTAATTCTGAAATCAACTTTATAAGTTAACTACAAAGATAAATTTGGGTCCGTTTGAAAAATATTCAAAGACTTCCTTGAGGTAGCTTTTGTTAGTCTTTCATTGCATTACAAATCGATTCTCGAATATAAGCAACTCACAATCAGTTGGGAAAGGCGTCTTGGAATGTTTTTCTTTTACGTAAAAACAGACAAAAGTTACGTGTGGGAAACGTCACCTTCCTTCGTAGCGCTGTACCTCCCTCCTCAAAGTGGGACCTGACAATATTTCAGTTTTCAATTGGATGCTGCCGGATGAATTTTTTGTTTATCCTTTGAAACCAGGCGTTTAAGTAGCTCGAATCAAAAACTCCTTTAACTTGGACCCGCCTTGGTAAACTTTTAGTTTTAAATGCTCACAAAATCTTTCTTCGGGACATTTCATATTTTATGCCGAGTTTTTCTTAGGAGTTCGATCGTTGCCCGTGCATAATGACACGACAATTTTGACAAACTTTTTTCTAATGCATTCTTTACTGTACACTTCGGTATTAAGTGCACAATTTGCCGGCACAAAATGCGATGCAGAATGTCCTCGTTTCGATATTGTAATCCACATGCGAACTTTCTTATCTTCTTAAACGTACGTTCTCATCGACCCTTCAGTGTATTTGCTCGATAGAGGAAAATACGATTCGTCATCATAAACTATATTTTTTCTGAAGTTAATTGGAACAACACCATCTGCCAGTTTTTTTAAGTCGTTCCATTTGCCGTTCAGTTTGGTCAGGTATCGATTTCGGAGCTTGTCGTTTTTTTGTCAACTTTATATTGTTTCTCTTATTTAATATTTTAAAGACGTATCCAAGTCCAAATTTAAATGCTAACTGTCGCTGTTCCTTCCCATCCTTCGGCTAACTTTTTAAATTTTCCTATCTTCTCTTTCGTTATCTTGGTGGTCTTTCTTCCTCTACCCTTTTTTGCTTTAGACCGAATTACCCTTTCTTATTAATGTACCAATGATGTAGACTGTTTTCTGTGGTACGTCAAAGTCTTTAAGAACAATTAAAACATAGGCTTCGATAAGTTCGACGATGTAGTTCATTCATGACGAATTCAACAATTTAAATTTGTAATACCATAATGTACGAATAATCATTTAACTGTTAAAGGAGACGATCGGTAGCGCTATTTTGGGGCCCGCCATTTTAAATTTACATTTTATTGTCAATTTTTAGTGGACGCTCCTTACAATGCTGGTTCAATTCTGTACATTTCGTTGCAAATTTTAACTATTAATTGGAGGACTTCAATGTAAAGCTTCGATTTGCGATAACCTCATCAGAAGAAAGACTTTAGTATCATCGGATCTTACTTTTCTCCAGTTTGTAAGCATGAAATATTCAAACATTCCAGCATTACACTAATTGTAAATTGCAACAGAGCAATTTAGTATTAACTATGTGTGATATTGTAATACAAACACGTCATATTTCGTACCGAGATTCATCTGTCTCAAAACTGACATCTCTATACAGTCGGATTTCATATACAATACCTACATTACTACGTCTTATTTATTTCGCTTACAAATGTAACAATTTGAATGAAGCAAACTTCGATTATACATATAATAGAGGAAATTAATATTTACGTTGCTTACAATCTAAATAGAGATTATAACAAAATCTTCTTTGACGAAGCTCATCCATCCAACCAAAAAATACAAATCGAAAGAAGTTTGCTACTTTAAGTACACATCAGCAGTTCGTTTATCGAGATCGATTCGTTCGTTTAGTCGTCCTTGATGCATAAAGAGTTACATCTGAAATTCAAGGAAATAACTGCTGCTCTTTAAATTTCGATTAGTTTTACTTCTCCTCGGTAAAGATATCCTAATATATTCTCATTGTAATTGACGCAGATGGGACAAATAAATAGCAGAAACCCTTTTAAATGATTGTTAATCGTAGTATTAAAAAAGACCTTACATTATTACGGCTTTCTTCTTTTATATTAAAAGAAGGTTTGTTGTTTAGCTAATGCGGAAGCAGCTGCATGCTTATACCATTTTTAGATGGAGTGTATTAAGAGAGTGTGCAACAAGTTGAATTTATGGATACGTTATAAAAGTGTTATTCTAAGCGTGACACATTCCACATTGTAATATAATTATTGATATAATTCTTTCTTAAAAGATTTCTCTATGAAATAATAAATAATAGTAAATTGAAACTGTGTACAGTTAAATTAAATTTAGTAGAAGCCGCTAGATTACAATACAGGTATATGCTTACTTACAAACAATTTGTTTATGTTAAAAGCACATATTTTCCAGGAAATTTTATATCAAACATTAATTCTACTAAAGTGACTTAAAATTTGCTACACAAATCCAATAATACAGTCGAGCGAATTGAAATGAAATATTCAAAGTACTTCATTTATTTCTAACCAAGAAGATCAAAGACCAAAAACAATTTGCCTTTGGTGAGGATTAAAATTATTTTACTTTCCACAGAAAAATATCTCAACCAGAGCATGAAAATATCTAAATAAATGTATCACATCAAAAGACTTTTTGACGGGAGAGGATTAGGTGTAGAAAAGTTTATACTAATCATAAATCAGAAAAGACGTGCATTTGGCAAATTGTTTTCAAACTGATCGTTATTCTTAAACGTAAAACAAAATGAAAAGAATATTTCATGTTATTCATTAGTAAAATCTTTCTTTTACTCGTTTTCACTCGAAAGTTTTTATATTATTATCACTTTAGTAATTCCAATTAATCTGATTTTCTTTTGATTCAAAATTGGTTTGACATTTTTCCATTGCAGCTCAAGTAAGAGAATTATTGAGTATCCTGTTCGACTAATCTAGAAATTATAAATCAATTAGGTTGGTATATACTCAAATTGGTCAAGAATCTCTTCATTCGAGAGGAAGAAGGTAAAACAGATACGAGGTACTAGTTAGACGCTATTAGTTATAAGGTTAGTAAAATGATTTAGTATTTGAATCTAAGACTTTATATCGCGGAACCTAATATCGTAGCACAATATATTGCAGGATGTATTGTATCAATAGATATTGCGGACAAAATATTGCCAAAACGACAATTTGGAATATCAACTAATTTAGAACTGACAAGGATTTTCATAAAATTGATCACGGATATCAAGTGTGATAACAGGTACCTACAAATGTATTTCTTCTTTTTTGGTTGTTCTACGCCACGAAGCAACTGACAATGAGTAACTTCTACTCATTGCAATTTCTCATTCTTATTATGGACCATGTTGTACAATTATAAACAAATATTGGAAATGTACGGGATATCTTTGGTCTGTACACACATACCCATTTCTTCATAGTAAAACTAAAAGCTCTATAAACCAAAAGGTTTTTACCTTTTTTTGCTTCCAATAAAGAAAACATTACTGCTGTTGTCTAATTCTTCCACTGTTAGAATTTACGAACGCCAATAAACATTAGTATCAATGCTTGTGTCCACGAGATGACAACAAGTGGTAGCACTGGCATCATACTTTCTGGACGATTGGCAGCAAACGTCAATTTCATAAGCGCAAATGCAAAAGTGCCCTTTTCGCTGAATACAGCGCGTAATCATAGTTAGTTTGTAGCTGTTCATAGACGCAACCACTAACAACATAATAAAGTCCACGATATATTGTCCCACAATGCACTGCTCCACAGTACAATACATTTTCGCGCAATATTATATCCGGAACCGGATCTAAAGCATTCTCATGTAAAATTACAAGTTTAATTACTGATTTTAATCGCGTCGAGATTTTTTCCAATAGTGGACATCAATCTGGTAACGCTGCTCCTGTAGCATGTAGCTTTGCATCACAAATTAAGGAAATCTACAACTTAGAATCAGTAACTTTCTGAATTAATTAGCTACTAAATTGTTTTCTTCTGTCATCTAGTAATATTATGGTCTCGTCTTAAATATTTTATGACTAAGTTACAATCTGCAAGTCCTCTCTGAAACTATCTTCGGTGGAGACCTGCAAAGGCCTTTGCACGGCCCTGCTAGAAAATCGGTTTTGGGCCGGAATGAACCTTAGTTTAAGAGCGTATCCAAGCTATTCAGGTCGGCTGGGTCTGTCCATGTCGAGCCGATTGAGTTTTTAAAACCTGTCAGGTGATGGGCAACAGGTCGATCTTTTCAGGCCGATCAGGCTTTTCGGGCCAATAAGGTTAACGGGTTTTTTGGGGCCGCGTTGTAGTTATTTCATTCGTGCCAGGCCTTCTTATTCTCTAAACCCTCAAAACAAGCAATTCCACGATTGCAACATTCTAAAAAATCTGATGTACTTTATTATAATAAGGTTTGGATTTTCGGTTATTCCAAAATTCACTTATTCGAATCACGATCTCTATAAATTTTGTATCGAGAATTATATAATTTTGTATAATTTTTTTCAAAATGTTGAATCGTTTTACGAAATGGCCCAACGAAGAATTTTCTCGATGGACATCATAATACATATACAGTGTGTTCAGCGAGGAATGGGACAGCGCGATGTCTCGGGAACGAATGCAGATTTTAAAATTCTGAAAACTTTGTTGTAAATGTAAGGTAGGGACACATATTTTGTAATAAAAATTTTTTAAATTGAATGCGTCACCGCCGGGTAGTGCTACCTAACTTAGTTTTTTAAACGGAACACCCTACTTTTCATTTAATTTTTGGAATTTGCAATATATTTGTGATAACTTTCCATATAAGTGCTACCAACCTATCTGGTTTACTTTTCGGGAAAATAATAATTTTTAATAATTTAACACAAAGATGTAATAGATTGTATTCTGTCGAGATAATAAGCAAATTCTTCTACATTTCTGCAAGGTGTACCGTAGACTACATTTTTTACATGTGCTCAAAGAATGTAGTCTAAAGGAGTTAAATGCGGAGAACGAGCTGGCCATGTTATAGAACCATTAGTACCTATCTATCGTCTCAAAAATACCCTTTTCAGATGGTCTCTTACTATGTTACTGTTATGAGCAGGTGCGCCGTCTTGTTTAAAATACATCACCTGCCTCAAATTTAAATTAACATTCTCAAGCAAAAGAGGTAGCTGATGTATGTAGCTGTACAGAATACAATCTTTTACATCTTTAGTCAAATTTATAAAAATTATTATTTTTTCAAAAAGTAAACCAGATAGGTTGGTAGCACTTATAAAGAAAGCTATCGCAAATATGTTGCAAATTCCAAAAATCGAATAAAAAGTAGCGTATTCCATTAAAAAAATTTAAGTTAGGTAGCGCCACCTGGCGGTGACGCATTTAATTTAAAAAACTTCTATCACAAAATATGTGCCCCTACCTTACATTTATAACAAAGTTTTCAGAATTTTAAAATTTGAATTCGTTCCCGAGATATCGTGCTGTCCCATTCCTCGCTGAACATGCTGTATACTGTCCGCAAGTAATTAAAAGATGCGAAAATGAAAATGTTTTTTCTAGTGTTAATAATGCGTACAAATTGTTTAACGATGAAAAAGATTTTTGGACAATAAATACATATAATGTTAAAAAACTAGGAATCCTATTGTCAGGATGTACTTAGTTCAATAGAACTCTAGACAAAAATTAAAAATCGAAAAACTTCGTTCTGAAGCTTAGCTATTTTTTATATTACTGTTATACACACTTTCTACAGTAAATTTAAGTTCAGATTTACGGATTTGTATGATTATTGATGGCCCATTTGGAGGCCCCCTACAACGTACTATATGAAATACAAGTTCAAGAACAAATGATGAAAGAATCTCCAAACAAATATATAGAAGAAAAAGAACCTAGGAAGATGGATCGTTTGATAAAGCAGTTTCCAAATCTAATGGCACGCGAAATGCGCAAAAGGCAGAGCTTGCTGCACAAGAAAGAGAGAAAGAAAATTGTAAAAATCATGCATGTATGGCCGTCCAGCTAAAATTTGTCTTCTGCGCATCGAAGGTCGCGTGCAACGAGATTTGGAAGCCACTATACCAACAAAGAATTTTCAATCGATTAGTTAGATATCTAGTGATTTGGACACTAAAAGCAGAAAATCCATAATGACCGTCTTTTTCCAAATATTTTCCTACCTCTTCTGGTTCTCCCTCTATGAAATTTTCTCGTTTACACTTCAAAGTCCTTTATTAGTACCACCACTGCAAATGGAAAAAGTTTGTTTGGTGGTGGCTGTACAATATTATTTACTTTGTACCAAACGCAGTTTCAATATCTATCAGAAGTCCCCACCTGTAGAACCGAAGTCAACTTTGGTTAGCTTTTTAAACCTTTAGCGCGCTCATTTACCGATTCTATGGTCTCTCATGTTATATTTTGAGAACTGAAGATTTCTTAATAATTTTGCGATTTCTTGTCAAAAAATCTTGCTTCTGACAAGTTACTTTGGAAAGAAAAGCAATTTGTGAAATACTAGAGGCAAGCAACATTATAAAACATCAGTAATCAGAGAGGTATAATTAAATTCGTTTCAAGAGATAAAGTAAGAAGTCGATGCTTCAGAAACAAAT
>VTPC01000895.1:104801-115678 GCA_011009095.1 Ignelater luminosus
TTGAGCAAAAAGTCGTTGATTTCCAAAAAGGATTGAAAAGAATCACGATTTCCCTTCCGAAATCCTGATTTATAAGCCGACTTTCACTCGACAGCCCCCTCGAGAGGATGCAACAAGTTATATAAATAGAGGGTTGATTTGCTGCTTAGCGCCCAAAATTAAATTCCAATTGAAAGATTCCAAAAGAAATTTCCGCCCGCAAGACAGATTCAAGGGCCAGGAGGATCAAATATTTCTTAATTTTTTCCAATTTGAAATATAGAAGCTAAAGGAGAGAATACGACAAAAAAGGAATTTTAGAAAATTTTTTTTTTTGGAGAATGTAAAGGAATCCATTTGAAGCCTCGTTTCATACTTGATCCTTTATCTAATGGCAGAGTTAGATCTAGTATATACAAAATACGAGCAAAAACAAATGAGTATTGATACCATGAGGAAAGAAAACGCGAAATTAGGGACAGTTATTGGCTCTATCAGATTAATTAAATCTTGTAGGATTTTTTGCGTGTCATCCTCTATGGTGATAAATAAGGTAACAAGAGCCAACAGCCCATAAAATAAATATAGAAAAAAGAAGTCATACATCAAGTCAGGTCACGTATTCGCAGAATTTTAACGCCATGTCAGTTATCAAATATCGACATTTAATATTTTTTGCTGATTATTCCTTTATTTTGTTTTAACACCATGTTTCAGAAAAAGTATTCATTTCCAAGTACAAAAGGAGATAATCAGCAATGAATTGTTGAAGTTTAACCTCTGTAATAATCTCTGAAACATGCAAACCGTGTTGCACACATTCAAACTTTTCAGTTAAAAATTTGTAAGGTAGGTTGTTCTAACAACGTCATGGACGTTAGAAATTTTTTAGATTAGTCTTTCTAAAGTAAGTTTAGTCAAATTTTTTCAAAATTTCCAATTGCTGTAGTTATGTAACAAACTGAAACAATAATAATTATCTCAGTAAGATTTATAAATAGAAATCTGATACGCAATTTATAAAATATTATCCGAAACGTTTCGGGTTCAAAGTGTTACATTGTTATTATTAAGGGCGGTTATAATTTCAAACAGGAGAATAATCCCAGTTAGAATCCTAAAGGCATCCAACCGGCAAACGATTTATTTAAAGAGGCCACAGAGACAACAAAGCCGACCTACATAATTCAATAAATCAGGAAAGCAGAGTGTATCAAAATCAATCCAAACATGAACTGTATAGATATCTATATATCTATCTCTTCTCTTCTCCACGGCGGCGGCGTTAAAGCGTCACAGGTGGTTGCCGGCAGGAATTCCGGACTACCTATTGCCAGTCGCTTTATTTACACGTATTCAAATATACAAGTGTAAACATAAACACGTATTCATTGCACTTACGCTTGTTACCTTATCCAATTAGCTTTGAAGTTGTTTACATCAACGCCGATTAATTGCATCTATGGGCTATTTATAATCATAATGTGTACTGTAGTCGAAAATGTTTATCAAAATATGTTTCAATTCACATGTAATTAACACTGACAGTTTCGCTTTGAAATATGTAAAATGAGTAGCATCTAGTTTTATTGACGTATTATAAAAGGTTCACTCATAATAACACCCAACGGAAGGAAAAGAAATGTCAATTAATTTTATATTTCAAAACTTGAGAAATTCCAATTAAAATTCCCTGATCGTTCCTTTATGTTTATATCAGCCAAATTAATTTTAATATATCTTTTAGTGTCGTATATTTATATATTTTTATGTTTATACATATATTTTAAAGATTTATAGCGCGCATTAAAATTTCTTAAATTCTGGAAGAATAAGAATCCTCATATAACTGGAAATAATATCTTTGAAATATTTAGTTTCGTACTTTTCCTGAAATATAAAACAATCGACTGATGTAATAATGGCTTAGTCCCATTCTATTATTGTTGGTTACACGCTTTGAATGTATTAAATGTGATAGATGTCTTACTAACATTAAATGGCCATTTATGCTGTAGGCCACAAGTAGAAATTTTTTCTTAATTTGAACTTCTTTATTTACACATACTTGAACCAATTCTTTACAGACATTCAGCCAGTATTTGTTTTGGCTCTTAACTATAGAGATGATTTAGAAACATACATAAAAATACTCAATAGCGCATTTTAATTGAATGAGTCAGAATTAAAAGGAAAAAATGCCTCAAAAGCTTGCTTCTAGTATAAACTACAACTTTTTTATCTCGAGTATTTTGCTAGACAACAGTCATATTTAGAGATAAAGAAAAGGAAAAGAGACTATCCCGATTTGCGAAAATCGAGAAAATATGTTGTGGAATTAGTTTCTTTTAATTCTGACTGAATAAATTTGAAGAGTTATTGAGCTGCTAGAACTTGCTCCAAGATATTAGAAAAACACAAAACATGAAAAATAATTTTTTTATATCTAACTCTCCTATTGACCACCCGGCCGCATGGCTATAGGCACCAACTTCCCTACTGTTAACCCTTTAGGTAAAAAAAGGTAATTTTTGATGTTACCAATCGATATGTTAGGATTAGAACTGCAAGAAGAAGACAAAAGAATGTCAAAAAAAGGAAGTTTCTAAAATTGTCCTGGTCCAATTGGAGAAGTCTTGTAGCATTTTTGGCAGAACCCAAAAGCCCAGTTTGTAGACCCTAGATTGGGTCGAAGAGTTCAACAAACTTGTAAATCCTGAATTCTTTTAACGTTCAGTTTCAGTTTTAATTCCAACTTGAACGACCCAACAAATACAATCAACTTGAAAAGGTCAAAAAGCCAAATTCTAACGAATATATTTAGATGTTCTAACGAAAATTCGGCCCAAATCTGGCTTTGAGACAAGTACAACCTAGAGATTTGAACTGTATAGAGCCTGTGCCCTATTTTACACAAATACAGGGTGTGCACAATTTCATGTGGTAGAATTCTTTGTATTAGACGGTGTATGATAAAAACGCTTTGTGTGGGGTAGCTTCCTTCAGAATCGCAATTCTCAGCTTGAGAAATACTGGTAAAGGAGAAAAACCTGATCAACTAGAAACAGGGAAGTCCAGAATTTACACAGCCACTCCTCAACAATTTCAAAGTTCTGTTTCAGAAACTCTTCAAAGGTTTACTTGATCAGAAAGAGTTCTAAAATGACATTAAAGCAATTCAGTTCAATAACTGGTGGTGCTGAAAAAATACACGAGACCATTAAGATCTTTATCATAATCTAGTTCTTTGCAAACTCAAAGATCACAAAAGTTCAAAGTATAAAATGTCAGATTGTAAAATCCCTCTTACTTTTCCGTTTCTAATTGATAAAGGTGATGCATAAGACGTGTACACTCACGAATCACAATGCCAAGCAGATGTAAATCTCACTTCTAATCTAGAAAGGGCTAAATGTTTTAATGCAGAGTTTCCTAATTTGACCCCAGTACAGCAGCGAGTGTTGGGCAACCGCGAAACAATTTTTACCGCAAACACAAATATTACATGTGTTATAGCCATCAAACGTATTTCGATTCATATACTACATATACTGAACGAGGACAAATGTTAATAGATTTCTTGCATCACCATGCTTTCACATTATGAATAGCTTCTTTAAAAAGCAACCACAAAAAAATGGACCTGGATGAGCCAAGATAGGACCAGGAATGAAATAGATTTCTTTATAACCGGATGCAAACGAAACGTCACGGACGTCACAGTACTAAACAAATTTGGAATAGGCAGTGACCATAGAGCAGTGAAAGAAACCAGTAAAGATAAACCTTAAAAAAACGAAAGAACAAAATCGATACGCCGAGTAAAATCAAGAATATGGTAAATGCCGGAAAACACCTCAGAATACGAGGAATCTGTTACTTCTACTCTAAACCACCAAAGCTCATCTGACATGGAAACATTAAACGACACTATTACCAAAGTAGTACTAAATGCACAAAACAATGTCTTCGGGATCGAGAGAAGACAAACTGAGTAGAAACACCAAAGAATTGATGGAAAGAAAAAGACTGAAACGAGAAGAACATGATAGCAACTCAGACGAAATTAGAAACCATAACGAAGAAATTTCAAAAGAGATATGCAAAGACCTAAGAAAATACAATAGAGAGCAAGTACAACAAACAATTGAGAAAAACAAAAGCATGAAAGTTATGAGAAAAAAACTAGCAGAGGGAAAACACGAGATTTTTAAATTAAAGGATAAAAACGGCAATGAAACAACTGACACGCGCAGACTACTAGAAATAACAAAGCAATTTTATGGAGAAATATACACGAGCCAATAAAACAGACAGATGATGACACACCACAGACTAGAAATAATAAAGTACTAATCAAGGTTCCAAAGGGGAAGATCAAATTTTGATAGAAGTTGTCAAGATAGAAGGCAGAAGATTGCTGCAAGAAACAGTCTCCCTGTTTAACTTATGCCTAGAAAATAGTGAAATTCCGAGTAAATGCAATAACGCAATAAGGTGATATATCCGATTTAGAAAATTATAGGCCAATCAGTTTGCTCTCTCATATATATAAATTATTCACCAAGGTCATCACCAAACGACTGGAGCGCAAATTAAACTTTTATCAACCCCGTGAGCAGGCTGGTTTTAGAAACGGATATGGGACAAATGACAACCTACACACCATCAAGACCTTAATAAAAAAGATTGTTTAATACAATAGCTCACTTGGGCTGACATTTATCGATTTCCGAAAAGCTTTTGACACTGTGGAGTTATCAGCAATACTAACATCGCTACACGCAAAAAAATGTTTTGCTGGTGCAACAAAAAATTTAGTAAAATTTTGGAGAGCAAATATTTTTTTGCTGTAGCAACAAATTAATCTGTTCCTAACTCTAAAATAAATTATAAATTTGTTGTATCTACCAAAGTGCTTTAGAGGCAAGAGCAAAAAATTATACTGTGTGACAAAAATATTTGCTGTTCTTGCAAAAATATTTGCTGTCCAAGATTCCACTAAATTTTTTGTAGCACCAGCAAAACACTTTTTCCGTGTATAACAAAGCCGAATAAACTACAAATATACCAAATTGATCCAACATCAAGCTCAATGAATGCACAGAAAAGCACCACATACAGAGAGGAATTAGACAAGGGAATGCTATATCCCAAAAAACTTTTTACGGCAGTCCTAGCCGTAAAAGCTTGGTTTGGGATGAGAGAGGCTTAAACGTTGACGGCGAATATCTGAGTAACCTACATTTTACCGACGATATCGCTGGGTGATGCGCAACAAATGCTAGCAGAATTAAAGGGAGCAACGGAAACATCAATTTCCAAAAAACCAAGTTCATGACCAACCTGGTAGCGAGTGACAATATGCGGATCAGTCGAAAAGAAGTAGAACAAACACATGAATACCAGTACCTAGGCCACGAAATAAAAGTTGGCAAGGACAACCAAACGTGCGAAATCTATCGCCGCGTAGGTTTGGGGTGGGCAGCTTTCGGCAAACTACGAGAGGCCTTTAAATCGGACTTGCCTATGTGTTTGAAGAGAAAAGTATACGAACAATGCGTACTACCAGTAATGACATATAGCGCCGAAACGCTGACCCTGACAAAACGCTCATCGAATAAATTAAGAGTAGCACAGACAGGAATGGAAAGGACGATAATGGAGATTAGTAGATGAGACAGAATACCAAATACAAACATAATACAGAGAATAAGAGTAACTGATATCATAGAAGGGATAATGCAGGCCAAAGACAGAAGAAGCAGAGGTAGATCACCACCAGGTGGAGTGACGATATGAAGACAAAGAGAGTAGTGGCGGGTAACTGGATGAATAGTGCTCAAGACAGAAAGATATAAAGGCAATTGGAGGAGATCTGTGTCCAGCAGTAGACGCGAACGGCTGAGGGATGACTGCAGGTTGCTTTATGGGATGTTAAGTTTTGAAGAATTTTTAATTGAAGGAGGGCTTCTTTTTCTTGTGGTTATTGCTTCCTGGAAAACGAGTAGGGTCAGATTGAGATTTGACAATGGTAAGCAGGCATGGTGATTTTAATGTCTCCTACTCTTTTTTGTGTTTCTAGGATCTCTTCAGCTAATCATTACGTTCATATATTTTTATCTGCGTAATTTATGTTTACTTAAATGAATTCACAATTAAAAATTTCTGCTGTTCTAATTACATAAATTATAGGAACTTATTGTGCTGTCACAAAGATTTTGTATCAAAACCGACTTACACTATTACGTTCTATTTGGCTTTAGCTTATGTTCTTATTCCGCTTCAATTTACATGTTTTGTGAAGAGATAATAGTTGCCACAGACAGATCAAACCTCATCCTACATCTTCATTTTCAACATAGTGAAGAGAGTAATGAAAACACTTGCAAAATTGGCTCACTGACATACATTCCTGGCTGTAAAGAAATAAAATCAATAAATTTTGCTTTTCCCTTTATTTTCTTTCTCAACGTGACAACGTAAGTGACTTTCATACAAAAGACTTAATTACTGAAATTTTCTCTGGGTTCAATGTCTCATGTTTAGTTGAGTAAGACTAAAACGAGATTACTATGGCTATAACCGTCGCATAAGATGAAAGTTAATTAGTCTTCATATTTTGGGTTGAAGAAATAAAAAGCTTCTTGGATTTTGTTTAATTAACTTAATTTAATAACAAAAATCATTGCCATCTTACATGTCACTTTCTTCAAGTCATTCTCGCCTACATAGTGTCTCACATACCACCAACAACAACGGTAGGTATTATGATTATATTAAAGTATTAATAAAAATAAAGTATTTCAAACCCTAACACTCCTCCTTGAAATAGTTTATATTACAAACATAACATTCAATACAAAAGCTCAAAAGTTATTAAACTAAACAATACAAATCGTATTTCTAAGAACAGAGAATTTGTCAAAACTTAATGACTTTGTCATTATATCGGCAAGATTATCATTAGAACAAACATAACCGATAAAGATAATTTTCTTTTCAACCAAGTCTTTAATGAAATGTTGTTTTATGTCTATATGTTTGCCTCTTTTCGAGTTTTCATAATTTTCTGCCATCGAGATAGCACTTAGATTATCCATATTTAGTGTAGGTTGCTCCTGCAAGTTTGCAAGTTCAATAAGGCTACCTCTTAGATTAACCATCTCTTGTGAGGCTGTGGCTCCTGCTATATATTCTGCTTCTGCAGTCGACATAGCTACACATGTTTGCTTCTTGGAGTACCAGTTGACTGGATTTCCACCATAGAAGAAAATTCCACCACTAACACTTTTCCTATCATTTTTATCACCGGCCCAATCGGCATCTGAGAAACCATTTAACTTGCTTTCTCCCCGAGAGAACTTTAATCCTATGTCGGAAGTTGCTCTGAGATATCTAAGGATACGCTTTCCAGCTGTCCAAACTTGTTGTGTGGGTTTATCCAAATAACGACTCAAATAAGACACTGAGTACATGATGTCTGGTCGGCTAGTACAAGCTAAGTACATTAATGAACCTATTAGTTTTCTGTAAGGTACATCTATGACTTCTTGGTTGACGTCATATTGAAAACCTATCTCCATTGGAGTCTTTGCCCCCCTTTCCTTCTGACATATTAAACTCTTTGAGAATCTTTTTAATGTATTCCTTTTGGGTAATAGTCATTGTCGTCTCAGTTCTAGTAATTTCCATGCCGAGGAAACTCTTAGCCTCACCCATGTCTGTGGCTTTAAATTCTTCTTTTAATTTAAGAACCACCTGAGTTATCTCACTATCACTTCCTGTGATCAAAAGATCATCTACAAAAACTACTATTTTAACTGAATTTTTGTAATACAAACAGAAATCATACTGGGATCTTGTAAAACCAATGCTAATCAGCAATTCATTTAGTTTGTTATTCCAATTTTTTGGACTTTTACGTAACCCATACAAAGCTTTATTAAGCTTCAAGACTTTACTGTTCTCAATCGTAAGTCCTTTAGGACACTTTACATATACATCTGAATCTATTTCTCCATGTAAAAATGCAGAAGGTATGTCTAATTGTCTTACCTTCATATTATTTAAAGTGGCATGAGATAAAAATAGTCTTATAGTTGACAATCGAGCTACTGGTGCATAGATTGTGTGAAAGAAACTTTCTTCTTTTTGCTGAAAGCTCCGAGCTACCAATCGTGCTTTCTTCGTACCATCTGATTTGGTACGGAACAGCCATTTAAGATCTATGACTTTCTCGTTTTCAGGCGAATCAGTTACGGTGCACGTATTTAATGAAATTAATGAATTCAGCTCATTTGTAATTGCTATTTGCCATAATTTGTCATGAAGTGCTTCTTCAAAAGTTTCAGGATCATTTTCTTCACTGTGAAAATAAACAGAATAAACTTCATAATCTTCTAAACGTTTAGGAAGTTGGATTTGTCTTCCTCTCTTTGTCCTAACATTTTCTTCTTTTTCTTCTGTATGCTGCTGTACTTCTTGATCTTCAACAGTTTCAATTTCTGTAAGATCTTGCTCCTCCTCACTAGTTACATCTTCTGCAACATGCTTATCTGACTGGTCTTGCTCGACTAACTCATCGATTTGAAACCAAGTATATGTTTTACCATCTGAATAATTTGCGTTATCATTTTCTTTCATATGGCTTTTATTATTCTCTAGAAAAATTGCATCTCTACTAAAGATTATTTCTTTTGTTTCTGGATCAATACATTTATAACCTTTTATATTATCACTATAGCCTATAAACAAAAGCTTTCTAGATTTTGGATCCCATTTCTTTCTTGTCTGTTTAGGTATTTGAACCATTACTTCACTTCCAAAAACCTTAAGGTGAGATAAATTTGGTTTGCGACCATTCCAAACTTCAAAAGGTGTTTTCATTTTTAAAGTTGAAGTTGGTGATCTATTTAAGAGATAAACCGCTGTATTTACGGCTTCTGCCCAATATTTCTTATCTAGGCCAGCATCGAAAAGTAAACAACGAGCTTTCTCTACTATTGTCCTGTTAGCGCGTTCACAGACGCCATTTTGCTCAGGAGTATACCTTACAGTTGTTTGATGTTGAATCCCAGATTCATTTAGGAAACATTTAAATGCTCTATTTACATATTCAGTTCCATTATCAGATCTTAAAACTTTAATTTTCCTTCCAGTCTGAACTTCAACCATTTTCTTAAACTGCATAACAACTTCCAGAACTTGTGATTTCTTTGAAATAAAATGAACAAATATCTTCCTTGAATGATCATCAATTAAACTAAAAAGATAGCGACTTCCACCAATGGACGGTTCTTCCATCGGACCGCACAAGTCTGTGTGCACAAGATCTAAGACATTTTTTGCTCTATTTTCACTAGATTTAAAGGGTAGCCTTGTTTGTTTGCCCTCCATGCATATGATACATGGATCATCTGAAGTTTGAACCAAATCTATTCCATTTGTCATTCTTGAAACTAATTTCATATTTTTTCTAGTCATGTGAGCTAATCTGCGGTGCCACAATAATCCATTATCGTTAACTGTTTTATACAATCAAAGGTATTTAATTTATAAATTCCATTGTCTGGTTTACCTATGGCCACAATCTTGTTATTTGTGTCCACTATTTTAGCACCCGATTTGTTAAAAGATACTGTATACCCATTTTGTGTTATCTTATTTACAGATAACAAATTGAGAGCAGCATTAGGTGCATATAACACATCTTTGGCTTCGATATCTTCTGATTTGCCATTTACATTAAGTTTTAATAAAACGTTACCTACTGCTTCTGTATTTATACTACTATTGTTAGCTGTTTTTATAGTAACATTTTTCTCTAATAGATCATTAACTAAATTTTCCTTGTTTTTTGTTAAATGAGTAGAAGCACAAGAATCAAGGTACCATGCATTGTCATTAAATTTTTTACTAAATGAACATGCTAAAAAGGCCCTATTATTAACCCTAGACTTATTGTCATTTACCTTATTTTTCTTATTTTTACAATTTGAATGGTAATGACCTAAACCATTACAATTATAACAACGAGGTACTTTCTTATTAAATACTTTAACATTTGATTTTGCATATAGGGCTGAGTCATCACTGCTTGATTTACCCGTTGCTGATGATGATTTAATATCTTGTAATAATTTAACTTTTATGCTGCCCCCTGTTATTTTAACTCCAGAACTTTCAAGACCCATAATCATCGGTTTATATTCATCGAGCAATCGAGCAAGCAGTAAAGTTCCCACCCACTCTTCATTTACAGAAAAACCCATCTCATTCAGCTAATGAGATGTAGATATAATTGTGTCACAATAATTCTCTACATTCTTACAATTATCCAGTCTTGTTGTTACCAACGTTCGCAGCACGCCCACCTTTCTTGTTAGTCCAGAATCTTTAAATGCTCTTTCCAAGGAACTCCATGCCTCGTTTGCTGTTTTGGCGTTTTTAATATGAGAGTAATTCAACTTGTCGATGGAGAGAATGATCTTCGACAGAGCTTTTCTATCTTTTACAGGGTCCACTTTGTCCCCGGTTTCCACAACACTCCAGAGATCATCCAGCTGCAAATACGCCTTCATAGCGAATTTCCAATCATCGTAGTTATCTCTACCAATCAGTTTATCGACAGGTAAGAAACTTGAAGGTGTCGATGTTGTATTCATCTTCTAAAATTTAAGTTCCATAAAGAACTCCAACAATTTCAGTATGTTTTAATTTATATCGCAGTGGACTTACTTGCTCTGGGCCCATAACCTCTTAATATTTTGGGTTGAAGAAATAAAAAGCTTCTTGGATTTTGTTTAATTAAGTTAATTTAATAACAAAGATCATCGCCATCTTACATGACACTTTCTTCAAGTCATTCTCGCCTACATAGTGTCTCACATACCACC
>VTPC01000896.1:0-57240 GCA_011009095.1 Ignelater luminosus
AACGACGAGGAATGGACAAACCTGGGTTTTCTTTAACACTTTCGGCTACAACAGCAATATTCTCGGCTGTTCTTGAGCGACGTGCACGGGTTTTATTCTTCACATCACTAACTTGTCCCAAGAGCTCGAATTTTTTCACCAATTTCTGTATTGCGGTCCGACAAGGTGCTTCACGGTGACCCAAAAATGTTCGAGTTTTACGAACCGTCTCTGCCAAATTTTCACCATTTTTATAGTGAATTTTAATAATTTCAATGCGTTGTTGAAGCGTGTATCGTTCCATATTTATTAATGGCGTAGTTTCTACTTGTCAAATGTCAAAAAATGATAGCTTCAAAAGTGACATCTACCGAAATAGCGGGCTATTCAAAATAACACCTCTTATTGGAAAACCCTTTATCTAGCGTACAGTATTGTACAATCGGAAACTTTTGGATTCTAGTAATTTCATGCATAATGCACTCGTGTCTTTGGGTCTAGTGATTTCAACGACAAAGTTTTATTAGAAAAAAAAAACGAGAAAAAATCTATGTCTAGGAAACTTTGTTGATATTGAAACTTGTAACGCAAGCTTGGATTTAGACGTTGTTTATCAAACGTAACTATCAAAGATCTAAACGCTTTCAATTGTGCAATCCTGTACGCTCGATACAAATATGCGCCCTGGGAAATCAAATGGATTTAACCTAGAAGACTTAAATGTTGCATTATTAATTTTTAATTCTAGGATCTTTCATTATTTACTCTCTTGACGCCTTTAAAATTTAATTTTGCCTTCAAAGCTATTCTAAATGCTACGGTGATTAGAACTGAGTGTTTTCCAGAAGCAATGGTCATTGAAGAAATACTATCTTCATTAGGGCGAGTAGAAGCAAAAAGAGGCATGCATAAGGAAATAAAAGTTTTGTAGCTGGGTGACAGTCTGGTATGCTCACACGTTTAAGCATTAAGACCAAAACAGTGTTTTACCGTTGAACAAGATCAAGCTGGGGAAAGAAATTTCTTGGGTCCTGTTTTATACAAAATTGTCCATTTGGACAGTATGAGACAGAAAATGACAGCCATAAAGATTTGCTTTCTAACATAGCTCTTTGAATAAAGTTGAAAGAGGACTGGCGCATACTTGCAAATTTAGAATTCCTACTTCTCTGTTTGAAAATTATGATGGAGATTGCTTATAGAGAGTCACCTTTATTATTTTTCTTGCCTTTTAGATTTTATTTAGTAAATTTTTTAAAAAACAGCAAAAGTGATATTCTTGCTCAAATTTAACTGTGTACTCAATTCATTGATTTTATCGAACGAACCAGTGCATCAATTTCTCTTTTACGCATCACTTTCCAAAGCAAGATTAGTTGGTTGATAGGCTGTGGTATAGCAAAGAAAGAAAACATTGGTAAAGTGTCGGTTTCTGGCTAGAAGGTCACAAATCAATATTAATGGAGGTAGCATAATGTTATCCTAAAACCCTTGCTATTACTCTATTGAATCTTAAAACTTAAAAAAAAGACTGGGTTAAACTGGTCAATCTGAACATGTGCAACATTTAGAATCTAAAATCAGATGTGCAACACTTTTGTTTATCTTAAAAGCTTAAGGGGTATATTAGCGAGATTAGCTATGTTTCTGTCCGACAGAAGATTCCAGTCAAGTTTTAAAGTTTTCTATAGAATTTAACTCAGGTAATGGATCTTTTCATTTAAGAATCACTGGGACATCTCAGATAAACATAAAATACAGTAGGCAGAATGAAAAATTACAAAAAGAAATTACAGAGAAAAAGAAGAAGAGAACGAAGAAAAAGAAGAAGAACTACTAGATTTAATATTTAATTTTTTTGGGAATTTATTTATTAACCAATTAAACTCAAAACGTCTAAAATAACTAATAAATTATATCTGACAAGTAGGCATAAAGTACATATATAGATACGATAATACTCAATGTATAGATAAGATAACTTAATTTCCAAACTGTAGATTAGACCAAGAGTATTAATTTTAATTCTCCCACGTGCTTTTTCCTCATTTTTGTTCTTGGTAGATAATAGATAAAATAATACAAACAAGTAATATTTTCAACTGAAGATCTCAACTTTAATTGTCTATATTTCAAATCAATTTTTAGTCTACTCTCTATATATTATGTATACTACATGTTACACCCGTACAAGCCTAAGAAAGGCTAGTGACCCTCAGGTCGTGATGCAATTTATAAGAGAAAAATCGATAGTGAAAATTACCCGGGATATTTTAAGATTTCTATTCATAGTTATTACATAGGCATTTTAATTAATAACATATCAGAAACCACTTTCTAGCAACATTTTTCCTGATCTTGTACTTATCGCCCATCCTGCAACTTTCTTATATTCTTCAAGTGCAAGATAAACGAGTCCTTTTTTGTTCATATTAACTGTATTTACTAAAAGGAAATTACACCTCTTGCATGATAATAAATATAGAGGTGTTTAGAAATTGAAATTAAATAATTTTCATTTTCAATTCATTTTTGTTTTTCGTTGCCACAAAAATATTTTTCTCTTTAATTAAACATATTTTGAAATTGATAAAATATTCTTTGTTCTGTATTTATTTAGGTAGCTTGTACAATAACAGAACACTTTACACATAGATATGAAATGATAAATGAAAACAATATTATTATTGTTATAACAATAGATTCTAAAAACAAAACACGAAAGATGTACAATGGTAAATTGTAATATTTAGTTTTGATGTTTATTTTAAATTTGTTGATTTGAAGTTTAAAATAAACATTCTGGGCGTGCAAGCGTTTATTAATGTAGGTCAAGAAAAACTCCCTCGAGTAAAAATGTATATAGTACTCATTAAGAGCGCAGTTACAAAAGGGAATGTGTACTGCAATTGCTTCAATTAAATATAATTACCCTCTCTAATTTGAGTACGAGTTGTTAAGAGTTTAAAACGGAAAGCGAAATTCTTATTGCAACACCTTTTGGAAATGTGATCACACTTGAAACAATTAAAACATTTTTTTTATTCATAAAAAATTTTAAAAATCTCTTTGTTGACGTTCTAATAGTTACACAGTAAATAAATAACCTATCTAATATAAGAGGAGTCATTTACCTAAACCAAGGTTAAAAGCGAAATGTTGCTGTAGTGCAACTAGTTAGTACCACACAGTCAACTCGCGGTATTCGAATGGATTGCATAAGTTGGTTGTATCGGTGAGGGAATTTTGTTACTAATTTAAAGAAATATTTTTCGCGTTACATTTTTATTTTATATTGTTGAAAATAATAAAATATAAAACAATGTGCGAACCTGCAGTGAAATATGAAATGGATCTTAGTGAACCAGACCAGCAACTTCTGGACTATGCCAAAGAAAATATAAATGAAGACCCTGACACAAAATTGGAAGTTTTAGAACAATTGAGAGACATGATTTTTGGTAAGGAATAATAATTAGGTTTTTTTTTAAATTCATCTTGACAATAAATAAGTCAAACTTGTAAAACTAGGATCAATCACACTAACCAACATTGGTTATTGGGGAAAAACCTTATTATTAAATTAAATATAAAAAGTCAAAAAAATTAATTAGTACAGAAAATAATATTTAAAAAACTTAAATATTAAAAAAAATATAATGAATAAAGTAACAGTTATTTATTGGTGTAGGTGCGAAACTAGGATTTGTTCAGAAAGTGAAACTTTACAGATAATTGCTAATTACAATTCAGTGAAGTATTAAATTATGAAGAATTGTTTTTTGATTTAACATAAAAATATTCTCAGGTGTAAAAATAGCTTTTCCCTGCGATACATTTGTATGGTATCTTTTGCTGTGTATTACGTTACAATTCTATTGTATACAAGGTTCATTCAGAATTTTCAATGCGTGAGAATTTTCCCTTTTTAATAACTCCACATTTAAATTTATTTCATACACATTAGAGCATCTATGTATCAGCTCGGATGGTCTTTAATTTTGCAAACAGTTTGAAACGATTTTTAACAGTAAAAGACAGTTTTGTAAAATTTTGTTTGGAATTCTAATTAAAATCTTAATTTTCTTCAAATCACAATTTCACTCTCAAAATATCAATCAAAAAACAAAAGAATGACGCATTTTTAGTTCTAAAAATTATCCAAAATAACAGTTATTAAATAACCTTGAACATGGGACCACATAACAAATGGAATATAACCTTAAAAAAATCTGTAAATATACGTAATAGCGCAAGAACAAAGAATTTTACACATTGGTTTGTCCTTGTTTTATATAAATAAAACAGATAATAAACGTATTGGCCGAAGAATGACTGATAAATGATAAGTTCAGAGTTCAAGATAATGACATTCCTTTATTTACGCATTACTTCTCAAATGCTATCGACTCTCGCTAATCTTTTTTTTTATAATCTCCTTGTTACAAACAAAGATGGCAATAGTAATTACAGATTAGACAAGGTAAACTCGTTTATTAGGTAGTGTGCTATTTACACCTCAAATTAAAGATAAACGCCTAAAGATATTTTACTTGATTTTGTCTTGGTCATCTAAAATTTTTAAAAACATCCTTTATAATATTTGAAAATAAATACTAAATATTACTTGATTAAATATTTAAATAAAGAATTCAAGGTTTAGGATTCTACATGAATCATAGATACTAGATAAACCTCGTATTTGTTACTAGGAAATGTAATAATAATAAATGAGTAAACTAAAAAATAATGTCATGAATATGGTTGAGCAAGGCACTATCATGATTCAAGCACGTGATTGAAAAAAATATTTTGCAGAAGAGTAAAAAATCAGTATTGGTAGCGCTACAGAGTAAAAATAAAAATAAAGAGAACAATTACAAAATCGTTAAGAGTAGTATTGATGTAAAGTACGGGTTGGATTTTTAAGGTCACTTTTTTCATCTAAATTAACGTTTGTCAAACATGGATTAAAATGTTTCATAAACTCTATCCTGTAATTATTTTCCTTTTTCTGTTTTTATTTCGAATGTCAATATTATACGTGTATTGTGTACACATTATACTTTTAGTACACTGGAGATATAAAAATAATAAACTCACGTTAGTAAAATTATAAAGTTCTCTAGATATACTAGGATCAGTTGAAAAGTTGAGAACTGAATTATTATTTTAGATCAAAAAAACCCAAATTATTTTGGAAAGCCAAAATTATGCATTGATGTTCTTAACAATACAAGAAGCCTTCAACTCTCTCATGTTCGTTTCCTAGAATTCCAAGAGTTTCAACATCTGGAATCCTGAAAAACTACAAGCTCTCGAATTGTTGTTATAATGATTTGGCCTAAAATACTCACATAGTGCTTAAATAAGAAAGGGAAGAAAGGGTAATAATTTTGAGTACTTTGAGTACTTAGTGACAAAAGCGAAACTTAATAAAAGTTTGCACTTTTTCTTTTTGATATGGCAAATATCAAAAATATGCCCTGAAAAAATAATTTTCATCGTGAAATAAGCTTTCTAATGGTATATTTAGGTTACGTGTGCAACTAATAATAATAGAGCTACGGGCAATCTGCAGAAGAAGTTTTCTCAAGAATTATCTGCTGACAAGAAATCACCTGCGGAGGTCACCCAGCTGTTTGGGAAAACATTTGAGAACAAATTGCAGAAAAAGGTGGGAACAGTTAAAATCCTAAGATAGATCTACAACGTTAATCTGCGGGATTCTCTAGAAAAACGTGATGAACCAAAGGTCAATCTTTCCAAAGCCAGGCTGTAAAATCATTTATGCTTCTTTGCATCCGGAATTACAGCAGAAAACTGCTGGGTGAAGCAGCCGTCAACGGTGTGACTGGTTTCTTATTCAATGACACTCTTCAGAAAACATCGAGTTAAGCCGCTTGCGTCTGTTCATGCCTTCTGTTGCTCAAGAGAGCTGAGAGTAAAACGTTTCTGATTTGTTATTTTGATTAATACTTAGAGTACTATTTCATGTTGTGTTCATACTTTAAAAAAATCCCAAATAGTTTTTCATGAAGAGTATCGTAAGACAGAATAAGAACAGAAAAGTTAGAATTAGAAGGATCGAGTTTCATGGGAAAGTATCACCAGCAATACCTATCTATTTTCAAAATCGAGGAATCTATCTAACATTTTAATAAAGTGAAAAATTTCAAAACTTTATTGTGCCAGTATACAACACTTATTAGTAAATGTTGTAGTGGCCAAGAAGTAAATACAGAGCATTTTATATGGTTGTGGCTTTCTTTTTAAAGGAAATGGTTGATGAACAGTATTCATAGTGTTTTGCCTATATAATTTAATCAGGCTCAAATGGGCAGGATATGTTAATATATGTTTTCTGTCAAATGGTTCAAAGAATCTCAGTTCTAGTTACCTTAGGATAAAATAATTCCAATGTTTTTTAAAAATGACAAAAATAGAAGTCACTGATAGACAACAACACAGTAGGTATGAAGTCAATGAAAGGTAACTTTTGAAGAAACATAAATTATATAACTTTGAAGAATCTTTTATTTCATTTATGTATGCATTGTAAGATTTGCTGCATTGTTAGAGAACTGACTTTTAACTAAATTTCCTAAAAGTCATACATATTATGTAAAATAGTTATAAACAAAATCTAGGACAACCTTTATATATCCGATGACATTTCAATAAGATTGTATTAATAAATAACCAGATGAAACTAGTTTGTACTAACTGTGTTGTACAAAAGCATTACAGACTTGTTATACAGACAAATCACATTGTTAATTAATTAAAGTCCATCAATTTAAGTTGTTTTTTAAGCATCCATTATTCCATAGAAACTATTAATTATGATATTAGGTATCTACTTTCAAAAACTTTGAATTCTTCTTTGTATTTTGATTGACTTATAATTACAACATAAATGTTTTTATAATAAATGTAAATCAAAGGTATTAGTAGGTACTATCCTTAATAAATATGTTACCTCCAGTAGGTATATTATGATATCGCACCTTCTTGATAGTTATCAATTGTATGATTTCTTTTAGAATTATGATAGTTAATGAAAACAGCATGTACAAACTTAAATCAAATCATTGTCTAGATTAGATTCCCTTAATGTAATTGAATTTATCAGTTAGGAACTTTAATCTAGATATTATTAAAATGTGAGGTTAGAGTAAAACTTAAAAAGTAATACAGACATCTAAGAGATTTTATATAATATTTAAAAATATATAAATTTTGTTATCAATAATAAAAGGCTAGAAAAACCTTGAAATTTATATAAATGTGTCAGTATAGAAAAAACATATAAACTTGTTTTGCAACAATTAACTGTAAATAATCCTGAGAAGGTAAAATTCATATACCAATGCAGATTTATGGTTTCAAGGCAATTTATAGAAAGTTTTCATTGTGTATATAATCCTCATTCGATATGCAACACCATAACTATCACTCTGTCTCAATTTGATTGCGATGGGAATCATAAAAAGAGTGTCTATTTATATCCATAGTTATATTATGTAAAGTTTCATTTTGTAACGGTTTATGTACATTTATTCAAATGAGAATTATTATTAGCCTACTAAATGGTTTCCTTGTACTTGAAATGTTTTTTTTATATTACAATTTAAAAGAAAGTTATATAATTGTAAAGGTCAGCTTTAACAGAATTCTTTGTTCATTTAAAATTACCTCTTTTCTATTATACATGTAGTTACTAATACTAAATAAATAATTTGTCAAATCATTACCTACTCGAAAGTGCTGGTTGTTTCAAATTAAAAATTTTTTTATTTTATTTGTTCAATAATATTGTGTGATTTTCCTTGAAAGGATTTCAGTAAGGAAAATTCCAAAATGCTAACTAGTAGTTTAAATATCTTTCTGGGCTATTAAAAGTTTTAATATTTTATTTGTTAATGTACATTTCTCAAGCTTTGTTAAACCAAAAAAGTCTTACCTAGCTCAGAAAGTTTTTTGCATTTTTCATTTGAAAAAGTGTTTATTATGTAAAATCAGGACTATGTGAACTATTAAAACAAATAAGATAATGAAACATCAAAAATCATAAAATTTGAAAAAATAGAAACTGTCTTGGTATACAGGGTGTGGTATTGTTGTTATTATGCTGATGGTGAAAAACGGTTTGCATAACCATAGGCTACTTTTTTGTCATAAAAACAAAAGTAAAAGCAAAATTAAAATATCATGGCCTTGCAAAAAGTGATTTTTTTCTAAAAACAACTTCTCTCATCTTACTTATTTTAAAAGCTATCGACAAACCTTCAAGACATTTTTAGTGCAAATTTACAATACTGTTAACACACTAAATTGTTTTGTTTTTGACAAATATAATTTTTCAATAAAACCAAGCAACATTTATATTTGTATAGCTGAACAATAATCTTTTAAAGGTAAATCATAGAAGGGTTGGTATACATTCCAATTACAAAAATATAAATTGCATGTCGTTGGAACAACTACAAATTTAATTTGTGTGCAATAAAATGAGGAACAAAAATGAAACCATAAAAAAGATAAAATACCTTACCTTTGTTTAACCTTATAAGGTCTCTTATGTTAAGTGTAAAATGTTGAGTTTATAGTGAAATTTCAATCTGAAAACCTTTATATATGGAAAACCTTAGTATTCTATAGTCTCTAACTCAAATTTTAGTAGCATGAAAGTGAGTTACACATACTTACCTAATGTTGTTCAGTAGAGAATTTTCAGATTGATAGGTTAAATTATGAGTGCTTTTCGTTCAAACTAAAGAGTGGCATTATCTTGAGATACTGAATTTTAAGTGCAAAAGGTCGTTCATGGCAGCTCATTCATCTGAGTCTATAGACCCAGAGTGGCTCCAGGGACGACAGGGCTTTTGAAATAATTCTGAGTTCCTACTGTTTTTTCAATCCAACGATTCGTAATTTGATCCAAGGGAATTTGAAAGCAGAAGTAAGATATTCTTTCTTCGTTTATGGAAACATTTGGATACAAATGGCTAGATATTTCAGATTCTGTATCGTTTAAAGTTTTATACTTGTGCACTTGATTCCAAAAAAGATGATGCTTGGTTAACACGACTTTAGCTTGTCAGTGTTGATTCTTCCAATGCCTATGCCTAGAATATACCGTGGAATATCATACACAATCTTGTTCAGTATTGTCCGGTTTTATAAGAAACGAGTCATTCAATAATCACAACTATTGATGTAGCTTAGCAAAAGGCTATGAACTTTCTCATTTATTTCATTGTTTTCAATTTGATTATTCATGCTGCTCATTGTTATAAGACTCTTTGCATATCAAGCCTAATTTTACTGAGAGCTAAGTGACGATCGATATCTATATTGGCCGACGTCATTGTCTCTAATATTCTTAATTAATCGGCAATGCTTGATTTGATAGATTTTATTAAAACTGAGCACATTACAGAACTAGGTTCATTTAAGTAAGGGGTGTAGTATGTTTATTTGCTTCAATTACATTTGAAATCCCGTTCTATATTTTGCCTTTATGACGAGATTAAAAATTCAAATTGTTCATATTTTAGATCCGGTTTCCAAGCTCTTTATTATAAGACTCTTTGCATACAGTGATGAGCAATATCTATGTTGGCCGACGTCATTGTCTCTGATATTCTTGAGTCGGTAATATTCGATTTGATAGATTTTATTAAAATTAACACAAAACGATGTTCTTATATATAAGCGAGAATTTTATTTGTTTCAATCAAATCTGAAATTAAGTTAATTACCGTTTACGTAAACGAATATATTTCAATTTTATGACTTGAGTTTAAAATTCCAGTTTGTTTATTTTTTCGAGATTAAATTAAATGTAAAATGTAATGTAAACTCATTCTTTGTTTTTCGCGTTGATTGCTTTATAATTGGTCTCTCGACTATATCACTACTGTCGCTGCGTATGAATAAGGCCGTAACTCATTCTAGCTTATTTATTAATTGTTCTAGATACATCAAAACAGAAAAGCTTTTAAAAAGACATAACGATTGCTTTATTATATCAAGTAAATGCACTTTAAATAGCCTATAATATCATAGGCTATCTATTCAAGGAATATGTTGAGAAGACTGTTACTAACAGGATATACTAATAGCTATGCTATGAAAGAACAATTAGATATTAGTTATTTAGAGCTAAAAATATAAATGATTTAGACCAAAGTCACAAGGTAAATTTAATAAGTAATTATTCCACGAATAATTCAAGGTGTATGAACATTTGATCAAGGTCAGATTAATCTGGAAGTTTACTGGCTTTAATTTATAATTGTTTTATATAGTTAAATTCCTGACGTAATTTTAATTAATCGGCAGTGCTTGATTTGATAGATTTTATTAAAACTGAGCACATTACAGAACTAGGTTCATTTAAGTAAGGGATGTAGTATGTTTATTTGCTTCAATTACATTTGAAATCCCGTTCTATATTTTGCCTTTATGACGAATTAATCTATAATTAGATTATTTAAGAAGTCCAGTACGATGAAACATCCAAACATTCCTATAAGAAATTTCCACTTTTACTTTCTTGCACGAAAAGAGTGAATTTAGAACGGTATTTTTTAAGGCAATATTACCAAATACATACAAAAGATATTCCTTATAAGGTGTAACAAATTTAATACCTGCCAAACATTTCATTCACACACATGCACACAGGCGCCCACATATTTCACCAACGAACGGTAGTTCTTTCTTTCTTTTTTGTAAAAGCACACACACCTAATACGAAAAGCAATACCGTGTTTCATGTTGAACCTTTGACATACAGTTTTTGGCACACGTCGACTTTTAATAGCATTTTCCTCTTATTTCAGAACGAGGCGAATGTTCACCGCATAGACTAGACGATGACTTCCTGCTGCGTTTCCTAAGAGCTCGAAATTTTGTTGTGAGACATGCTCACCGCCTTGTAAGTTCTTTGATGGGGCAAAAAACATATATAAAAAACTAACCTTATATTTTTTTTATTTTACTTTTGTTTTTGCTTTCAGTTAATTAATTATTGTGAATTTCACGAAAATCACCCGGAGTATTTCAGGGATGTCTATTTTGATCGTTTAACTGCAATTGGAGATGCTAACCTTATGGGAACTCAACCATTCTGTGATCAAACAGGACGTAGAATTTTATTTTATAAATTAGGTATATTTATAAAAAATAATATTATAATATTATTATTATTATTATTTCTAATACTGCAGGTTTGTGGGATCCAGATAAAATAACTGTGCCTGAATTATTAAAAGCAACATTATTGACATTGGAATTGGGCCTGTTAGAACCAAGATCGCAAATATTAGGTGGTATTTGTATATTTGATCTGGGTGGTATTAAGATGAATCATGCACGCCATTTGACACCTAAAATTGCCGCACATCTGATTGATATTATGGTGGTATGTATTATAAAGACACTTTCTCAATTTATGACATGCAATTTTGATTTAATGGAAAAATTACAATTAATTTAGAATTTCTATATTTCAAAATGCTATTGCAACATTGAAATTAGACAGGAAACTTTGGAATATTACATAAATTACTTTTCTGTACTAATTCTCTTATTTTTATTTTTAAATTATCTGAATAACAATAATAATAGAGCGAGGTTTAGGATTTTTCAAGGTTAACTATCTCATTAAATCATAAAAACCAATCTATAATTAATTAAATCTATTTTTCCCTAATTGCTTGATCTATTAAATATTCAAATGTCTTCTAGCGGAATATATAAAAAGTAGAATTCTAAAAAACTTTTTAGCTTTTACACATCAAATTTAATGATGAAAATTTCCTACAATTAGAATAAATAAAACTAAAAATTATATAAAATTTTCAATTATTGAGGTATTTAATCTTCAAACATATGCAATAAGTTTTGCCTATCAACGTTATTTATAAATTAAATTGGGCCATCTTTAGATTTAAATTTACAAGCATTAAGGAAATCAAGAATTTTACTACACAGTTGTCTTAAGAAGATTAAAGAAAAGCAACGTCCAGTGCCCAAACTCCAAACATATCTAAATCTCTTAAGAAGGTAAATGCGGGATGTGTGGTGATCCGTATCTAACAAAAGTGACCCCGCAGGTGTACTTCATCGCTATGTTTCTAGCCCATGGACCTGGAATGTGACCGGCCTTACATTGAGCTATTTTAAGATATCTTACATTGAGTTCGATTTAGCTGTCTTAAGAAGACTAATGGAGAGCAAAGTTTGGCCTGAACCATAGGTGAACCTTTGAACGGCTCAGATTATATACAGAACGAATCTTGATCTCGAGCCACCCCAGGCAGCCTGTTCTATTTAGTTGAGGACATCGCTCGACCAAGGATCACTTGGAGATGACAGCTTGCCCCTTTTTCAAATACAAATGACCAGCTTAGACACATCCGCTTTTACTTCACCAAGGTTAAAAGGAAAGAAGCGTTTCACCGCGATGTGGGATCTAGAGCCTAGCTGTTTTAAGACTAATGAAGGGCAGAGTCCATCCTGAAGACACCACAGGTCTGAAGCTTTTCCAAACAAAGGTGATCTCACAGATTTCTACTGCAAGAAGATTAAAAGAAGAGCACTTTTAATTTAAGTGTGACGTGGTTGAATTCAGACCAAAAACAGCTTAGAAGTGTCAATTTGTTTTTAAGATTTGAAAACTACTGGTTTAGACATTCATTATTTACGTCTAAGTTGCCTTACTTACAATACAGACCGTTCCAGATTTCTGAAGAAGAGAGAAAAACTTGAAGTAATTGTGTATACATTTTTAAATAAAATAGCTCTCTTGGTTTATTAGAATGCCCATTCCGTACTTGTATTTGTATTTAGCACAACAATGTCAATTGATGGTGAAGGCAACCACATCTGTTTCTACTGTAAGATTAAAAGAAAAAAAGGACGCTTTAGCGCTATGGTCGGATGCCAGAAGAAAGCCGGCGAAGGGAGGGTCTAGAAAAGATTTTTAAAATTTGAAAACTACTACTTTAGATATCCATCAATCCATCATTTATAGCAAAACTGTCTCACTTACAACAAAGGCCGACCCATGCCTGCACTTAGTTCTTCTAAGAAGATTAATGGAGAACGTAGCCCGATCCTTGTAGGTATCTAGATTTCTCAAGAAGGTAGATTGGGATATAAATTCTATGTACTTATGTAGGAAGAGCCTAAATGTCTTACGGCCACACTGTTTCATTTCCAACTGTTTTTATGTTTAACTTATTCAAGCTAAAATTGAGTATATACCCTGGTCTCCTAGAGATTTCTTCGTCTCTAGTTTCTGAATAGCTTGATTTCTATAACATCTACTTGGAGATAGCAATCAAAGCCACACGTCCAAGAATGTTTTATCGTGCGTGCAAATGAGAAGGTTTCTACAAGGACACGAGTTTAAAAGTAAAACAAACTTTTGGGAATTTTCTGTTCTACTATATACCTCTGAGATCTAAATAGAAAAAAGTAAAATAATGCAGATTTTAGGTATTTTGTCAAAAAGATGTCTCAGAAGAGCTCTGTGAATAAATTGGTTCGACCATGAGTGCAAAAAACTTCTGGAACCATCAAAGTTCAAAATAATGAGAATGCTGATGTTTTCCTTGATCCTTGGATCTTTTCTTAGCATCTGTAGGAAGATTGAAGGTTAATGGATTTCTCAAGGTTTCTCAGAGGGGAATGCGAAAGATCTTCTAATTAAAATCTTCAGTTGAAAAGAAAGTCTTTAGATAAAACTATTTTGAAAATTCTGCATAAATTTTGATTTAAATCTAAGAATGTCGGTTTTCTAGAAGATCTTACCTTTTTTTTATTTTTGTTTATCAGAAAGATTTTTTAGCATTGTTGCCAGAAAGGCTGTGATTTTAAAAACTGAAGTTTTAATTTTTTCTAATCACGCATTTAATTTGCGATAATCTACTCAGAATTTTATCATCCACATTTTTTGTATTTTGATCGCTTTTTGTTTAAACATTCATTCTTTTAAAAAAAATTCTATATTGTTGTACAATCATTCGGTTTTATAATTTCTAATCTACAAAGACAATCTATAGCATATTTAATAAAATAATAATGAAATTCGAGTAAAGTTATGTAATAATTGCAATATCCTGATTTTTAACTTTCTTTCAGTTGTAACAAAAATACAAATTGAATATGAATTAAAATTTTAAATGTTAAATAATTTGGCCAATATAAAAAGTAAGTTACCCAGAGTAGCACACACGCTTGGTTTACAAGGCCAACTACTTTTTATTTAGACTTTTTATGTTTTTTTCTACATGGACTGAAGTTAAAGAATCCGTTTCGCAAATTTCTTAAAAGATATTCGCAACAGAAACTCGGTTTATTATTATTAATCGTATTCAACTTGAATATTTTTCTTTTTTGTTAACTTCTGTTTTCTATTTCAGTGGACTTATCCAATAACGACACACGCAATACACATTGTAAATCAATCTTCGGTATTCAAGGCTGGCTATTCAGTGGTAAAACCATTTTTAAATAAAGAAATAAAAAAAAGATTATTCTTCCATGGTAAAAATATGGAATCATTACACCAACATGTAGATCCGAAATATCTACCAAAAAAGTATGGCGGCATTCATCCCGATTATAGTTATGGCGGTTGGATAGATTTTATAAGGTCTAACGATAAAGTGTTGAAAGAGTTGAAAGATTTGGGTTATAGTCTAGAAGAACAAATGTCTGCAAAAGAAAACCAAACGGCGTAAAATGTTCTGTGATAATTTAATACTATCTATTAATAATGAATATTGTAGATACTATTTTTAGTTTTAAGTTGCACAATCAGTAAGTAATAAAGGTTTATTTTAATTGCAGAGATTTTATTAAAAGCAAAACTTTGTTGAAACCTCGAATTAATTGAAATGTTTCCAGGAAATTGTAACAAACAAAAAAGTCTTAATTATCAATTAAAGTTCCAGAGTAAAAGCGATGAAGTTCTATTACCTACTTCTCCTTAAACGCCTTTAGGGTAAATTTTAAACACTGAAAACTACTTTAATTGAACAATGAAAAATCTTTTTAGTTGCAAGAATCTTAATTAAATTTAATTGATATAAGAAGTAAAGATTTAAAGAAATTAACAACACTTACCTCTAACCACGAGGCGTATAGGTAAGCTCGTGAGGGCATCTTGCGTGTGAAAGTCGCTAGCTGTTACTTGACATTCCCAAGTGCCATCGTCGAATTCTAACTGTGCCTCCCGAATCCTTATGGAGCAATCTCCCAGCTCTTGGGACCCGGCCCACTCGTATTTGTTCAGATACATGCCCACAGGCTGTAATTAAAAAGCGATTCGTGAGCAAATAATCCCTAATCTTACAAAGTTTACTAACTCTACAAAATCGAATCAATAGTATAACCTAAAACTTTTGTGGAATTTAGAAATATTTGAACATTAAATCATTACACAATAGAATTATTATCTGTACGTATTTCTTTATTACTATTATTCAGTTTTAGTATTTATAGGGTTTGAATTTATTTATTAATCTTAATATCCTAAAAGAAGAAAAAATATTAACCTTTAATTACTGTTTATTATTACTGATTTCATCTTAATGAGATATTGATTAATCCCACATTATAGTAAATTATGCATATATTCTAGGCTGCCTTATCGTAAAATTTAAAGGGAATAATTTAATTCCATTTAAATTGTAAATATCCTGACTTTCTACCCTTTACAGAGTTATATTAAAGCTCTATAGTGAATACCTGAGGTTCATCGACATTTAATATTTGAAGTCTTCATAAAAACCTCTTGGCATTTCGAATAAAATAATATTTTTTCGTATGCGACAGCCTTTCTGTAAGAAAAACGTCGACTTCAAAAATTCAGACTAAAAGCATCTTGGTAACACAAATGATGAATGAGACCTGTTCTAAACTAAAACACAATTATGTTTGAGAAATCACAATTAAAGAACTGACTAGCCCAAAAAGTCCAATCGCTGCAAAAATAAACCCGATAGAAACTCGAAAAGCCTTAAACATGTCTTTAAATTCAGTTTAAAGCCACCAGGGATCCACGGCCCAGCCTCGCCATTCGTCTTTTTCAAGTCAGCCCGTGTGCCCAATTAGAGTGTTAACTAGTTTTTGCAAATAGCATTAGGCTGTTTTAAAAACTGAATTCATCCTCGAAAAGGTTTTCTAAAAAATCCTCCCATACTATCAGACGGTGGCTATAGACTTACAGACATCGAGAAGACTTTGACGAAGCGGTTTCTCCAAAAGCTCTTGCATATCGAAATTCCATTTCGTCAAAAACCTTCCGTCTGCATTAGATCCTTCTTTGAAACGCAAAGTCTCTCAAGTATCTATTTCCTTACCCCATGATATTGTGCGACACCGGAATTTTGTAGTACGATATTGACCGGCACGATGGTCTGTCTAGGAACTTCTCGATCAGTAGTTTCTGTTAGTATAAAGCTCAGTATCCAAAGAACTCAATTCTGTTAAGCCTTTCAATATTCTTTCAACTGTTACTTTCAGAAAAAGACACCTTAATGATTTCTTAGTATCACCTGTTAAACAATGTTGCTTGATATTTGACGCTTGGCCTGGTCCAACTCGGTTGAATAGCTCTCAACAATTCTTTTTATCACAGTTTTAGTAATAACAAACTAGATCAGTCTGAACGACCCCAAGGATCTCCCTTGAATCAAAAAGCCCAACTAGTCTACAAAGTCTGCAACCTAACTAAAAATCAGTCTGAATCAGTCTTGCTGGATCTGATCTGTTTTAAAGCTGAATAATTGGGTTTCATATTTAGAATTTCCTAGAGTTGCCTTTTATAATAAAAACTGTCTTTAAAAATTCAAACGATTATAAACCCAAAGAATGAGTCTAGCCTGGAGGGTTTGGAAAGACCAGTCTGTCCATAAAATCCCAATTAAAGAGCCGACTCAGAAGCCCTCCAGGTTTTATCCAAAAAGCCAATAGAGAGAGAGAGAGAGAGAGAGAGAGACTTATTTCAACGTTAACTTACTTATTTAGTACCTACCCGTCAAGTTTCAAAGTTTTTTCTTTCGACGTAAAGACCGACCATGCATTGTTTAATCATGAAAGCTTTTTAAAGAGCTAATAAGAAAGAAATTGTTAGCTTAAGAAAATCAATCTGGCCTAAAAGAAGATTCCGATTTAGAAAAGCCATTTAGCTTTCTCCAGAGGGTACACGCCGCGCCGGTGTAGAACCAATGTCATTCTATTTTGCTGCAGTAGTTATACTGCGACCGCCACATTTGATCCTCAAGCTTTTGCCATCAGTCCAATATTCGGGCATCACTTCACTTCTACAATAAAGCGACGAGCCTGCCTGAACAGGCCCATGATAATTACTGATTCACAATTTTTGCCACTACAGAAGGAAATGGGGAATTTGCAAAAGGATCTTTCTCCTGAACTCGCACCATTTCCATCCTTCCGAAGATGTGTGTGATCAAGCGTGAATTCCCCTTATAGATGCGCACCTCGAAGTCATGAAAAGGTAGTCGAACAAAACAAAGAGCACGTCCTACAGATCCTCAAAATCCCCCATCTACTACCGCATAGGAAATCCAAAAAAAAATTAAAGCTTATACATTCGTATACAGATGCGGTGGCATCCTGGAGGTCCAGGGACGTATCCTAGGCCGACTGTTCTCATTAAGGTTTTACCGTGGCTATCCTTAATGGGATCGCCAACGCAACACAACAACACTAACAACTAACACTCAGTTTTTTATCTATACCATAACGCGACCACAACACAGCACTGCTGTACTGTCACCAAATTAACACAAGACGTTGCTATGTGCTCCATGGCACAACTCAGAAGAGTCGGGCTCTTAAAAGGACAACACAACAATGACTTGCTTGTTTAATTGATCAGAAAAGCTCAGTTGACATAAAAGCAGTTTCTGATTTAGAATCATCAAACGTGTACATAACAAGCACACTCCTTTCACTTGTGGCCAGCTGGAGGACTACACCAAACACTAGGAATCCACCAAGCGAACAGCCAAGACCAGCCACTAGTCGTGTTTCTATTCAAACTATTACTACTAACTGCCTACAACTGGTAGTTAGGATTAAAGTTTCTCATTACATGAAAGTGTAAAATTGAGTATTGATTCAATCTTTACTTAAGATTGGTTGGGAATTTAGAGACATATTCTAGAATAACCAACTGCTCAAGCTGAAGTACGTAACGGGTCATTGTAAATGTTACGAGAAAAATTTGTAATTAATTTCCCAAGAAAGAGAACCCAATTCTTCTAAAACGTTAGTTGACTTGGAAAGCCTTCAGACCATTAGACAGTAAGTGGGTAGCAGCCAAGCGATTTGACTGTGGGCTTGTCTTCCGGGACTTTCCTTATTTTGTAGCAAAGTTTGAGTTTTTTGAGATTGTTTGTTTTGTTTTATCTAAAATCTATTTAAGCTTGAATCATTAATTTTAAATTGTATAGGCAGTAAGCGTTGCAAGCTAATTGATTTTTAAAAATTTTAGTAGAAATATAAAACATGATAATAGAACTAAATTTTATAACGTCGTAGAATTATAATTGGGCATAATACAGTACACTCCCATTAATGCCAAACACCAACAACGAACACTTTTTGAATGCCACGTAAATTCATCGGAAACTCTATCCATAGTTTCTTTATCTTTAATACAACCTCTAGGCGTTGGTGGTACTGGAAGGTTAAATGATTAAAATTAATTAAGCTATTAAAGTTCTCGTTAAAAAGTTTCTACAAAAAGTTTAAGACAATAAGTAAATGATAATTGGTTACCTTACTGAAATAGGATAGCACCTACTTCATTACCAGAAGCATCAGCGTAAGTAACAAAAAACTAAAGCGATTTTTTATGTTTTGGTTATATTTTCTGTGTGGGGTTATAAAATTCACAACACTTGCAAAGCGATGATTTCCTCATAACGCATAATAATTTTAATTTTTCAAATTAGTTTTCCTACTTGAGACGTATAGAGTTTCCGATTCATTAACATAAAACTTAGTAGTTCAGGGAATCGACCGTCGTAATAGTAACTGTTTTGTTATTTGCATACCTCGTACAGCCTTATAACTTTAATTCCCAGCTATTTTCGTGTTAATTAAAATTAAGCTTCTCTCTCGGTTTGGTGCTGTTTGTTTGTACGTCTTCCTCACTCAACTTCCGTTCCATAAAAGATATCTTCATGTATACACAAGGAGTTAGTTGCCAAGAAGGAAGCCGCAAGGTTTAGTCTTATTTTGCAGCAGGTATTGTAACTAATCTTACACGGCCAAGAAACAATATTGGAAAATTTTCCCCTCCATATTATACTGCTGTTATAATGACTATCTGCATAATGAACCTGCAGTGTTACATAACTAGGAATTTCGTTTTAAGAGAATAGAGAACTTCAGAAATAATTGTAAAATTAGTTAGGGAAGTTTTGTGTCTGTTCTTTTGCTCAAAGAGGTTCCTAATTGCAAATTTGTTCGCGTTTATTTAATTTTTAACTTTATAACAATAATTTATTAAAGCTATTCCAAAATTAGCCCAACTACTTACTTTCTGTTTGTCTTTTTATAAAAGTTCTACTTTGAAGTACCGTGTCGTAAATCATGAAGACAACACAACTTATTATTTGCAGTTGGTAGCCTTAATTGACTTATTTATATGCCTTACTGCCGAACCATAAAAGACACAACTTCTACATACATGTAATGACAGCCTGCTTGCATTAAATAAATTTTGCCAAGTCAAAATGCAAAAATAACTCATCTCCAACTGTGACCATCAATGATCAAATTTGGAATTACTTTCTTTCTAAAGTTGAATTAAAGTGATTACGAACTGCGGTCTTGGCTTGATTTGTACCTTAATGCAATGGTGAGCAAATTTGGCACTCAGGACTAAATTGACCCGTAACCAGGAAGGAGGCTGATGCATACTTCCTACTTTGCTCTTCTAGGTGACTTTTGTTGCTAACAACCAAATAATGCAATCATCAACAACTAACAACGAGCTTAGCCTCCAACACCACAAGCTCCAATTTCACCGTTTTGGTACACCACGAGCGCCAATAACAACATATCATATACACAGAGAAAGATGGCACACTTTGGCAACACTGTTCACCAAATCTCATCACCACCACGGTAGAAGTCTCAGAATGGCGGGAATTAAACATTGAGCAGTAGCATTATATTTAAAGCGAAATACTCATTCTACTCTTAGAAGAAAATCTCCTGTCTATAGACGCATTGAAAGGGTTCTTAAGAAATCGATATTTGATCAGGGAAGTGGAGTAAGCTAGACAAGACCAAGAAAAGCCAAAAAATATAGGGCTAAATCTCAACTATCAAAAACACATAAAATTGTTTTTTTGCTATCCCTGCCACTCAGCAATATTCTTGTTTCGTGGTATATTTAGTCTCTGTCAACATTGGTACTTGTAATTACGTTTACTCCATCCACGGGGAGTACAATAGAATAAAACACATTTTTTCAAAAAAACATGATTTTTATATTTATTGTTACAGTTAAGAAGAGTCAGACATGAACAGACTTTACCACTATGATTTTCTCATTTAGAATGTTTTGCTTTGCCGTAATAACTGTTGTTGAGAGTCCGGTAATAGTCTTTGCTCACTTTTCTGTTGGCTTTAGTTTCGTTTCAGTCGGGACTATTCAAAATTAATGTTGCATTATATCCAATTTCCCTGTTTCGGGATTTAGAAATACAAATTTACTAGAATACAGTTTACGTCCAGAAAGGTTCTTTAGTTCGTTTGGTTTGCTCTTTCTGTTGGCTAAAGTAAGTCTGTGATTTCTCCAAGGCTCTTCCGCTAAATCTATTGAAGTGTAGTACCTGTCGGTTATCACATTACGACCTGACCGGTCTATTGATTGAATAAAAAGCTTAACAACATCCGCTGGTTTATTTGACACAGTTTCATCCTTACCAGCTTTCCATTGATAGAACGTATCTGGTTTCAGTAATTCATTAATTTTTTGAAACACAAATTTATTTTTCTGTCTTCACTATTTCCTAGTCGATTTATTATCGAAACGAATTACTCTTGATAGTTGTATGAATCTTGCTCTGCTTAGAGCTCCAATATAATAGGCTTCTCGATACAACCACAAATTCAAAACTGCCTATCAAAATGATAAGGCAGAAAATTCTGTGGTATTGGTTTCTGGTGCTACCTCATTAGAAAAAAGTTTTTTAAAACATTCTGTTGTTCTTGAAACGTATCCATACGGTTCTTCGTTTTCTTTTTCCGTTTCGAGAAAACTTTCTAAAATTGAATTTTCACTATCCTTTGATCATCCAAGTTGGTGGTAATCTCTTCGTGCATAATTACCTTATCTTCTGTTTCACTTACTTCCGAATCACTCTGTATTTCATCTACTTCACAATCATCATCAGATTTCAACAATTTTTTCTCTGATTGTTTGTCTGTTAGCGAACGCTTTTGAGTATCCATTTTCAAGAATTTCTGAGGTAATCGTTCGATATAGCTATCCCTACGAAAACGAAATTTTGAGAGCAAGTTTTTGGTATTAGCAGGTAGAGAATTACTCACAGAGCACAATTAGGTGGCCAGAGGTAAAGGAAATTAATTCAATGGTGAAATGGTGAAACCGACGAAAAACAAACACGATTTTTAAGCACATTTTAGGTTATGTTGCACGATATAAACAATAAAGTTGGCAACTAATTCAACTGCTGCGTACACTACCAGCCCTCTACTGCAGCATGAACCGCATATGGATGTCCTTCAACCTTGCGCGGGAGCATAGCGAGGATGTGGTTAGGTTAGAAGGAGTTAAACGTTAATTTTTTTAAATGAATTTCACCCTAATCTTGCTAAATAGTGCCGCTACTGTCAGATAAATTAACAACGAAATATTAGGGAATAGTTACATGAATTACCAAGGGAGAGGATCATTTTGTGCTCGTCTGTTTATTATGTTAGATTAAAAGTAGTTCTGCAGCTGCTTTATCAAACTATTGCTACTGAATTTTACAAGCCAAATATAATTTTTTTCAGAATTTATCTCATTGAGAAAATAGAATAATTTTGAGATTTCGTAGCCGTGTGCACAAAATGACCTCCGTGAATCGCTTTTATCTTGCTATTGACCGCCTATGATTGGCAATCATAATTAAAGTTCACGTTTATCATCTCTTCATTTCATAAAGGTGTACGAGGGCGGTTCAATAAGTACCCGTGTTAGAAATGAAGACACAATTTTTTTCAAAAATTTTTTTTTATTTTTCAACAAGGTCTCCTTTTAGAAATATACCCTTCTCCCAACGTTCCTGCCATTTTTTTAACCCCTCCAAAAAATAGGATTTGTCGAACTCTCCAAAATACGCCTCTATCTCGGCGATGACTTCCTCGTTTGAGCTAAATTTTTTTCCCGCGAGCCATTTCTTCATGTTAGGAAGCAAGAAAAAGTCGCAGGGAGCCAGATCGGGTGAATACGGGGGTGCGGCAGCAATTCATAACGCAATTCATGCAGTTTGGCGGCGACAACTCCGGATGAATGTGCTGGTGCGTTATCGTGGTGAAACAGCACCTTCTTTTTCGCCAAATGCGGCCGTGTCTCCTTCAATGTTTTGTCGAAGCTGTCTAATAACTCACTGTAATATTGTCCAGTGATAGTTCTTCCTTTTCCTAAAAAATCCATGAGGATGACGCCGTTCGCATCCCAAAGAATCGTCGCCATGACCTTTCCGGCCGATGGAACCATCTTCGCCTTCTTTGGAGCAGATTCACTGGGAGAAATCTATTGTTTTGATTGTTGCTTACTTTTTGGTGTGTAATGATGAATCCAGGTTTCATCAACGGTGACAACTCGACGCAAAAATTCCTTCGGGTTTCGATTAAATTGCTCCAAACACTGCTTCGAAGTTAATAGCCGCATCCGCTTGTTGTCCACCGTTAGCAATCGCGGCACCCATCGCGCCGACAATTTTTTCATCGCCAACTTATCATGTAAAATATTAATTGCCGTTCCGGTCGACACACCTACGACCTCTGCTACTTCACGCACTTTCGTTCGTCGATCAGCGAGAACCATGTCGTGGACTTTTTGAATGATTTCCTCGGTAACCACGTCTGCCGGGCGTCCTGGTCGCTCCTCATCAAAAACGGATGTTCGCCCACGTTTAAATTCGTTGAACCAATATCTAAGTGTGATCATAGATGGCGAAGTGTCCCCATAAACAGCATCCAACTTTGCTTTTATCTCCTCGCATTTTTTCCCATCCACAAACAGAAAGCGAATTACCGAACGATACTGCTCTTTTTCCATCTTAGCTAAAATCACGAAACACGTCTTACTCAAGTGGCTGTCAAATCCAAACTAACCTATCAATCAGTCTGCAATTTGTTATACCGTCGTTTGATAGATGGCAGCACACGAACGCTCAGGAGCGCCTTCTGTCGTCAAACACGGGTACTTACTGAACCGGCCTCGTAAAATGTTAGTTAAAGTTGGTTATGAATTTTAACAAGTACGTAACGGTTTATTATCGTTACGAAAAGAGTTACAGCTTCTATAATTGCAGCTGGTAGTTATTTTGATTGTAAATTCAATAGCCAATTGTTTAGGACAATTAATCAAAACATAAAACGTTCCGACTAACTTAATAAGCTGCACTGAGGAAAAATCCAAATGTATATTAATGAATGAAATTATATTTTTAATGAAATTATTTCTGAAGTAAAATTAATGACGACCTAATTCTAGGTTAAATTAAAATAGAAATTAACCCCTGCTAAATTAATTAAAACATTTTGTTATTCATACCAATTTTGAAAACGAAAAATAATAAATGAGAACGACAAGATCTTTTTTCCTAATGCTTTGTACACACTTGCAATTTATAACTTTTCTTGCATTTCCTCTTCCTGTATCTGTGTATACACATAGGCGTAAAGGTAAGAGAAACCTCAAAGAGCATCAGGGCAAAAAAAGATTGAATTGAAAAGATGCTTTCCCCCTTGCGAGTCGTTTCTTAAAAGAATCCAAACACTCGTATATTTATTTCGCTTGTATTCCTCTCGATTGTAGCTTATTGGTTCGGAAATTTAATCGGTAATAATATCCTTGAAGAAATTTGAAAACGTGCCGGGAGTACAAAACCTATTGTTCTCTTTCCATATGATGCCTCAAACGCAATGCGTTCAATATTTTCTAGAGGATTACAGGCGTCTCCGACAGTTTTCTTTTTTTAAGGGATTGGTTATTGGTTTTCTAACTTCGTTGCGGTGTAGCGTGCGATAATTTACTATGCGGCATTTAAAAGTTGCTTTAACATGCGACACAGGGTGTAATTTGAGGTTGTGAATGGAATTTTGAATTTGAAAACCTTTATCGAACAAGCAATTTCCTTTTTTTAACTTAATTTACATTCTATTATAAAGTGGAACTCTGATAGGGTACCTAAATAACTACTTCTTGTGTGTTTTATAAAACAAACACAAAACAAGCACTAAAATATTTTCCCTTAATTAACTCTTAGTCAAAATAGAATAGAAAATCGAAATAGTGACAGTTTTTCTTGTCTAAAGGTTGAAAAGGTGATGCATCACTTTGTTCGTGATACCTACATCAAGCTTTAGGGAAGAAACCGTATAAATATTTATAAGGTATTTTGTTACAAAAGGAAATTGTTCTGTCAGCACTTTCCCCACCAGATATAGTGTGGACCAACATTGTGATGTTTGATTCTATTTGATTTATGGGCACTTTACTATATTTATCGGTTTTACTGGTTATAGATCTTAGTTTGCGCTTCTACTATTTTTTTACGTGTTTCTTTCAGTTTTATAGTTATTTGTTGCTTTCACGCTCGCCCTTTGTGCTAAAAACCTTTCAACTTAATGGAGAAATTAATGTAAACAGACAGAGGGATTTAGTTCTTGTAAACAAAACAACGAAAGGGCCATTTTTGGGGCTTTGTAGTATCGTACAAACAAAATTGAAAAAGGCTTTAAATTATTTACTCACAAAAATAAGTGTTTTGCGTTGCCGGCGCGACGTGACTTTTGTAATTGGAATCTTACGATCTATGCTTTTCCTCTTTGATCAAAAATTAGTCAATTGCTAATTTTAAATTTATACTTCGAAAATTAGTTACTTCTAGCGTAGGAAATCATACGTTCAAAGGGCAAAGTTAAAAAATAAAAACGAATGAGTTAAAACTACTGCTGCTCTCTGTCAACTAGATTGATCATCAAGAAAATCCGTGAGTAATTACATAATAATCTCTGAACTTCATATTTATACTACTTTTACAGCCTGAAGACACTTTTTATTGAATAAAAACAAATCCAATTTGTCTCTGCTTATAAACTCAAAACAATTAATTTAATAATCTCCGTCGATTTAAAATCTATTTGAAGACTTGCATTTACAGTCTTGCTACCCATTAAAGTTTCATCGTCCATTTTTTATTTCTTTATCTACACCCTAATTTGTCATTACTTGACTTTATATGCCTAATCAACGAGCCAAAATATCAGAGCAAAATGATGAGCTCAAGAAGATTTGTAATATCTTTACGCTATGGTATGAATGTTGCAACTCGTTATAATGTCCTCAAATTTTATTTTGTACAACAGACGATTTTCATATCTTACCTGAACGCTAAAGTACTGAAGTCTTTAGAAATTACTGTTTTGTACCCTTTAATTGAATTATCAAATCTGTATCTATCTTCATATAGTATGTTAAGCGTCGAGTTGTCTGGCTCGCTCGCTCGCAGAATTCGTTCTGGTTTTCATGGTTGTAGTGGCGAGTAAGTTTCAAACGGCATACAGACGCAGGAACAAAATTTCAGTCGTAGGCAATTATTAAAACTATTACAATAGAGATTGGTCTAGGATTAACTCTCTTAAGAAAGCTACGGCAGACTCCTATTTGGTTCTCTTAAGAAGTGTAACGGAGGCCGAAGCCCAACTTTGAATCACCGTAAGCGCCTGCCAGTTGTTTGTAATTAACTTTTTGAGAAACCTAATAGAGGGTAGAACCGGACCCGTTTTCAAACAAAGAACGTGGTCAAACCGCCTGGACAAGTTTAAAGTTGACAAAACGGAGCTCCAAATGCTACACCTCTAGTTGTTTCATAAAACTACTACTTTGTTCATAAAATAGTTTTTAAATTAAATTAGAGAGATCTACTGGAGACAATATCTTTATGAGCATGACTGGAAATTCTGAAATTCACTATTGTAACGCGCCACCCCTAGAATATACTAGAAGATCTCCCGAACAGTCGCGAACAAGCTGGTCGAATGCGCCGAAGAAGTCTCGAACTATCCAGAGTCGAATGGCGGGAATCTTCTAGCCCCATCGAGAACTAACGCGGGAATATAGGGCTGCGTTGTTCGAACCGAAGGCAGTTCTACAGTAGTACAGCTAGTAGTTACGAACGAAATAAGTGTTAACTAGTGATAAATAAATTCTTCTGTGCACAAATAAATAAATAAGTTAGTGTAAATAAATACTGAAAATAAATTGTAATAAATTAAGTAAAAATAAATATTATTAAATATTAAAAATAAAAACACGTTTTTGTCAAAACGTAACACTATTGAATATTTTGGTAGAAACACACTTACGAGGGCGGTTCAGTAAGTACCCGTGTTTAACGACAGAAGACGTTCCTGAGGGAAGTTGGTGTTATCATCGCGTGTTGCCATCTATCAAACGACGGTATAACAAATTGCAGACTGATTGATAGGTTAGTTTGGATTTGACAGCCATTTGAGTAAGACGTGTTCCGTGATTTTAGCTAAGATGGAAAAAGAGCAGTATCGTTCGGTAATTCGCTTTCTGTTTTTGGATGGGAAAAAATGCGAGGAGATAAAAGCAAAGTTGGATGCTGTTTATGGGGACACTTCGCCATCTATGACCACAGTTAGATATTGGTTCAACGAATTTAAACGTGGGCGAACATCCGTTTTTGATGAGGAGCGACCAGGACGCCCGGCAGACGTGGTTACCGAGGAAATCATTCAAAAAGTCCACGACATGGTTCTCGCTGATCGACGAACGAAAGTGCGTGAAGTAGCAGAGGTCGTAGGTGTGTCGACCGGAACGGCAATTAATATTTTACATGATAAGTTGGCGATGAAAAAATTGTCGGCGCGATGGGTGCCGCGATTGCTAACGGTGGACAACAAGCGGATGCGGCTGTTAACTTCGAAGCAGTGTTTGGAGCAATTTAAGCGAAATCCGAAGAAGTTTTTGCGTCGAGTTGTCACCGTTGATGAAACCTGGATTCATCATTACACACCAGAAACTAAGCAACAATCAAAACAAACAACAAAAAAGGCGAAGATGGTTTCATCGGCCGGAAAGGTCATGGCGACGATTTTTTTGGGATGCGAACGGCGTCATCCTCATGGATTTTTTAGAAAAAGGAAGAACGATCACTGGACAATACTACAGTGAGTTATTAGACAGCTTCGACAAAAAATTGAAGGGACACGGCCGCATTTGGCGAAAAAGAAGGTGCTGTTTCACCACGATAACGCACCAGCACATTCATCCGGAGTTGTCGCCGCCAAACTGCATGAATTGCGTTATGAATTGCTGCCGCACCCCCCGTATTCACCCGATCTGGCTCCCTGCGACTTTTTCTTGTTTCCTAACATGAAGAAATGGCTCGCGGGAAAAAAATTTAGCTCAAACGAGGAAGTCATCGCCGAGATAGAGGCGTATTTTGGAGAGTTCGACAAATCCTATTTTTTTGGAGGGGTTAAAAAAATGACAGGAACGTTGGGAGAAGTGTATATTTCTAAAAGGACACTATGTTGAAAAATAAAAAAAAAATTTTGAAAAAAATTGTGTCTGTTTAAACACAGAAGACATCAGTTTAGAGCGCTGAGAGAAGACTGATTGATCAACAAACTACTCCTTTTAGTTATTTACTTGTATCTCTAAAAGATTACATTTATTGATATAAAAAGGATTGCTTTTCCAACATGAACTTCTAAACTACATGACTCTTTAAAAGATTGAGATTTACACTTTGCAGTGAACAAAGAAAACTAGAAATGTAAGAACGAAAAATCAAGTTGTAATAATAAATCGAATAGGTGCGCATTTAGGAAGTGAAGTCTCACAGAAAAACAATCTCAGAAATTAAAACTTTGTTAAACAAGTTTAAATGGCCGTTCAGTCAGTTCAAGATAATCAATCTGACGTAGGTACACAAGACGAACCAAATAGAAAATCATGAAATTGAAATTGAAAATGGAAGAAATTTCTGCGTTTCAAGAAACGTGCACTATCTGACAAGCATAATGGAGGTGGAGTTAGACAGCAGACGGTAGCATGATATTATTAGACGCGCGTCCTAGGTAACAAAACTCCAGGAAAGCATTAAGAATCGAGAATGGTTCACCTTTCCCTGGAAATGGACGTCCGTCGGGCCGCAAGGAGAGGAAGATGTTACGCTGAATGCCTGTGCAAGAACTGCATAGTGATTTAAATTTATGCAATCAGGCCAAAAGTTGCAGAATAAGGCCTAACTTCCTAGAAAATTCAAAAGTAAAATCTAGTCCGAGCCAAGTTTGACATTTGGTAAGGATATTTGTGATTCCCAACATATTAAGAAAGCTGAAGAGTGTAGTGCTCGAATGCTTTTAGATATAAAATGTCTAATCGTATAAATTAATAAAAAAACGTGGATTTTTTGGATAAATTTCAAGGTTACCAGTAGTGCAATAAATTTTCTCGAATAAAGCATTGACGAAATTCAAGTTGATCTACGCGTCTTAAACGTTTTCACGCAAGTAATTAAAAAGTCATAATTTATTTATGTTTAGTAAACAAGTAAAGAATATTTTATGGCGTTCTTGACATTTATTTTACTGTAATAAATAAATTTCCGTTACACTCCTGGCAACAACATGGCGACAAATATATGAGAGTTGTATTTCACGTTCTCTGACACCAAAAACGAATTTACTTCCGTTCTTGTACCGGAATTAATGAACTTATAACCATCGATATACAACAGTGATAACCATCCCACGGGTTGCGTTTATGTTTTTTCCGTTGGCACGGCACTTCGTTAATAAAATTACTCTGTATATACAACGCAGGACACACAGAAACACAGATAGAAGCGAGAGAAGACGAGTCTTTCATTTTTATTTTCTTGTGCCGGGTAAAAACGAGGGATGGCAAGATATATTCAAGTTTTCATTCTTACAATAGAGTAAATGGGATCGAGAACGTTTGACACGCTTTTGACCTGTGACCTGTTAGGTATCTCGAGTCTTATAAATAATTCATCCGGATAGGTTTCAGCGCTGTAATTTTTTAAAAGCTATTATTTATTGGCAGTTTAACTTATCCGATTCCTCAACGTAATTTATTCCCCTCTATATTTTATACACTGTAAACGCGGCTCGGCATGAAAAGCGATATTTCTAGCGTACATATTGAAATTTCCTTTAATGCCCCCATAACTCTTTTCAATTTCAAACCACTAACGTCACTTTATTTTTCCTCTTATTCCCGAACTAATTTTCATAAATTCGAACTTTTATCTACATTAATCGCTTATAAAATGGTACTATATTACAGAAGTTTATAGAAATAGCTCAAACAAAATTGTGGTGAATTAACGTTTTGTGCTGTAAAACATCTGTGTAGCGATTACTGAATGAATGCAATCACAGCTTTAAGCTTCGAGGTTCTAAGTTCTAAAGCGGAAGCTAATTTACATCAAAAGAAAATTAGGTAGTTGTGAAAATATACTAGCACATGTACATAAAAGATTTTTGTTCATTCAAAATAATTAAATAAATTTTCACCCCTTTTGCCTTGAAAATTTCTCCTTAATATACATATATTCGATATTTCACCAATCAAGCATGAAAGAAATAAGACGCCATCTAATCAAAAATCAATTCCAGGTAGGTAAAACTCAACAACAGACGTGGACGTCCATCGGGCATATTTCAGCCGGATGCCTGTGCACCACTACATGGGATAAACCTAAACTGGAGCAAAAAATTGGAAGCCTGAGGCTGGCATACCTAAAGGGTCAAATTGCCGAGATGCGGCTAGAATGGGACACGGTTGGACGCTGAACTATTCCTTGAAGGATTGTTTAATTAAATAACAATATGATGTGGCTATTAATTGGTTAGTCTCAAAAAAGATAATTAAATTAAAATAAAGCAAAAACAAACAAAACCATCAAATTAAAAGCGTTAATTAATTCAGTAAATTGTTTTCCTCTAGAGAGTTTGCTACAAATAATTTAGATAAACTATTTTTTGCATGTTTTGCATTCCAAATACAATTCGCAGAAATTTCAAACTAGAAATTAAAATAAAAAAAAACCGCGCGTTTTATACAGCAAAAGGTACTTGAACGTACTCCTAAAAGTCGGAATTCTCGTCCTAATGCTTTTTATTAAAGTACCCAGATGAGCGTGCAAACTTCTTCTTTTCCGTTTCTACATAATCATCCCTTTTGTTTTCAATTACAGAAAAGCTCTTGAACTTCTGAATGCATATAAACTTGCATCAAGCGTTTGACTCTTTTAGTGAATTTTCACTCCACCGTTTCAATACCCTTCTTCTCTCGTTGTACGTACCCTTTTCTACTTCAATATTCTAATTTTAAACGCGGGGTTATTGTCTGAAGCTATTCTTAAATACGATTCTTTGTGTTACTACCGTAGGGTGCTATGAATACTGTATTGATTTTATATTTTTTGTTCAGAAGATTTATATATATAGGGCATCTTACATTTTTTGAAGTTTTCTAATTACACTTTCATGTTAGACTTAAGATATATGACAAACGACATTCTTTTTCTTATAAAACGCTCTAGAAATTATTATAAATAATGTTATAAATTACAAACACTCTAAATTCTATTTCTAGTTTGTTGCATTGTAATGTACAATGTTAGAACAACCTGAGGCCGGTTCGAAACGGAGTTCCCTTAACTAAGATGACTATTCTAATTGAGGCAATCTCGTTATTTGTTAATATTACTTGTTAGCCATTGTTCTTGACAAATGCAGGCTTATATTTTCAATGAGCCTGCTTTTCTCTTCAATGCTTGAAGCTACGTCTAGTAAATTGTTCGTAGAACTTCAAACAGCTCTTTGAAAACTTGAAAATGGGAAAAAACAAAAATATTATTAAAAAATGGGAAAATTTCAGTTAGTACTATAAGATGCATCCTTTCTATATAGCAAGTCGAAAAGCGCAAAAATTTGATGTAGATTTAAATAATTGCCAAAGAAAAGTAGGTAAGTGCAAAAACCCACTTGTGTACAAATAAAAACGCTGTATGTCACTATTACCAGTCTAAAAAGTGTTTTGGCTATTACCGCCATTTTGGGTTGTGTATACTACACCATTTACCGCTTTCTTTTATGTATCGATTGAAAATTATTATCGCTTACCGTTGTTTTACATTATAAATGGATAGCCACAGGGCATAATCTGAGTTAAGGTTTATTTTTTGCCGTTAATGGGGAAAATAGCAATTCCGCTTTTTTCATTTTCACGGCAGAGCCTATCAAAATCAGCATTACTCATTAGTTTGTAGAAATGTTTTTGAAACTCGTTTTATTTGAATAATTATTAAGACCAGAGTCCGAATAAGAGAACATTATAAGCGACTTTACATCAAATAAACATTGACAAAAGCAACCACTCCTAATCTCTTACGCTTTCTACAATTTCTGTTTCAAAGAGTGATGTTTCCTATGTTTTGATCACAGTCACCTTCCAGATAAAACGGAGAGTTAATAATCCTAGCTTTTTTTTGTATTTGTCTAACAATCTGCGGTTTTGAAAGCTGGTGGTATTTCCAGTTGGACCAACTGATCTAATGGAGGTAGACTAGGTGAGTAGACTGAAGCTATAGATTTTTAGAACAGTTAAGTCGTTTTAATCCTGATAAAAATAAGACACACTTTAAACTTGAATTAGAGCTATGTATCTCTAATTTTGTAATCCTTCTGAAGGAAAAACAGTCGACAAAAAGATGAATAACACAAATACATCGTTTTCTACGTCCTCTGTAAACTTTTTCTAATGTTCTGCTAAACCTCATGCAAGTGAACTGAACTATTCCTACTAAACTGTTACTGTACTAAAATTTTGGTTCTTAGTCTGCGATTCCTTTTATAAAGAGATGAAGTAAATTGTTACTATCAAAGTTTGCTCCTAAAGTCCAAAATGGCTTGTCAAAAAGCAGATCTATTAGCAAGCGATAACTTAACCAAACAATTGAGCTGTAAAATATGCAAACGTATTTCGTTCCGATCAATGTCCTAAACAGTTACCCTCTAGATTCAAAAGTATAATTATTACAAGATTAGTACTAGAAGATGTGCATCTGTCAAGATTCACCTTGGCTTCTTCTTTTCAAAAAATGCCGAAGACACAACTTATTAGTTACTGAGTGTCACAGTATATTTTGCATTATTTCCGTGTAACTGCATCCAGATTCGATATTGGAAGATCAATCTGTTCTCTTAGCGGTACGTGTGCTATAGTGAGTGGGTTGATTGAATCCTCTGCCTAAATGACTGAGCTCACTTGGTGCTACTGGCTAGAAGAGTTAACATCAAATAGTAAATCTAGAATTTAATAATGATTTAAATTTAATAAGCACAAGAATCCGTAGCAGCCTTGGGACGTCGATTTCTAGACGAGTTTGTACGGTCGCCGTAAATTGGACATCGGTGCCCAGGGGGAATTTAGTAGAGTGAAGTAGAGACAGTGCAGTCTATCGAAGCTGCTATAGTGGATCTTTAGACGTTCCTAGCCTCTGAGCCAGGTGGTGACCAAAGTGGGTTGTAAGGCTGCTCGTAAGATGATGACCCTGGATTCTAGATATGAAACGTTAGTCAAAGGTTTTGTCTCATCTTGTGGTGGTGATGAATATCAGCAAGAAGCATGCGTGGAAGATTTCATCATAAACGTAGAGAAGGACAGGACCAAGCAGTGCCTGGAGCGTCGTTTCAAGGATTTGTTGGTGACAGAGCTTTGTTTGTAAAATATGGAATTAGGATGATCAGAACAATGTTAATGGCCAGGACGATAGTTATCCTGGCAGGTAGTGTGGGACTTCACTAAATTCTAGAAAAATTTAATTATCCTTTAATAAGTTACAAATAAAAATATCAAGATAGCAAAAACAGCTTTCATTTCGCATTACAGTAATAAAAGAATGAAATAAAATAAAATTGCTACGCAGGAAAATGATAAAAATAGAGAAAATGTGAAGGTTTACATTAGTTCTGATATTTGCTTCCAGGTTTAGCAACAGCAAATTTAATAAATTAAAAGAAAGAATTTTTGATTAATTTACTGACTGGGAAGAACCTAACTCTTCTCATTCTTTAATTTCGCATTACAGTAACAAAAGGATGAAATAAAAAAATTTGCTGCGCAGGAAAAATATAAAAATAGAGAAAATGTGTAGGTTTATATTAGTTCTGATATTCGCTTCCAGGTTTAGCAACATCAAATTTAATAAATTAAAAGAAAAAATGTCTGATTTATTTACTGACTAGGAAAAAGAAAGAAACGATTCTTGGTCCACATCTAAAAATGCTAAATCAAAGAAAATATAATTTGAAAATGTCAAGTATTTCCCACTTCTTATAAAAATATTTACTTTATTAGAGGTAGAGACTGAATAAACAAAAAAATGTATGGAATCTTGTTTGGGTTTTATCTTTAAAGCTTGTTTATAGGTAACAATAAATTCGTCTTATTTTCAAACATGAACTACTTATTTCCCTTTATTAATTCCAACCCAAGGCAACCAAGAATTTTTAGCCATTTTACCTTGAATATAGCTAAAACAAACATTCAAAATCTCATTAACTTTTTCTGTTTAAATAAAACTCGAAAAATATGTGTAGTCACTTATTGCCCTGCAACTGAATTAGAATCGTGAAATTCATTAATAAAATGCAGCTTTAGAGATTCTCGGTTTTTATGTTAAAAATTGTATTGTTACATAAATCTTTCTTTACATCGCAAGATGGATTTAATTGAGTGTATTCCCCGGAAGCGTAAACACGAAAAGAATTTCATATACTTTAATTTTCTTTTGTTTTTCTTCTTTACACAATTTAAATTATTAGCCTTAAAAGATGCCGTCTCATTGTGGAACCGTAAAACGTAACTTATTATAAAAGAAATTCCAATTTTCATTTACACTAATTTTCTGGATTTACAGCTCGTTGAAATGATACGTTTTTGCCTACATTGAATTTCATGGTTAGTGCAGATACTTGACACATTTTTCCTTAAAGCAAATTGACGAAGCGACAGTGCGCTTGGAAAAGTCTGCGAAAAGTTCGAATGGATAAGATTTATTGCCTGCCGATAAATTTTACGCAAAAATGTTCCAAAAAAATAAAAGTTTCTATAATTGAATTCGCAACTTCTGTTTGCAGTTTGTTAGTGAAATGTGTGTTTGAAAAGTGCACGAAACCATTTGAGTTTTTTAAAAACTTAAAAATCTTATACGGATAGAATAAAAAAAAGGAAGAACGAGAGAAAAGGGTGAATGAGAGAGTTTTGGGTGTTAAATGCATATACGATCGATGTTGAATGGGGAAAACCTGTATAACGCTTTAAGGAAGTTATCATGCAGACCCTTCTATAAATCAAGATGTCCCCTTTTATGGTTTAGGGGTCGCTATAACTGTCACGTAATATTCGAGGGCATAATTAGGTCGATCAATTTTTGACATCAAATGGCAGGATTGATTTTAAATCCATAAATCTGTTTCGAGATTTATATTCTGTGTAACACTAACCGATCATTATTACATAAAACAAAAGAATATAAAAAATGTAGTTACTATGTAAATAATGGGAATAAATCAGTTCCCTGATGTTATTTTAAGAATACTCGATATAGTATTTTTTAGATAAATAATTTTCATAAAAATACAACATGCTAGATTTTAATTTTCCCTATTCTTAAAACAAAATTACTAATTACGGTCGGTTGCCTTAGGATTTATTTAAAAAGCAAGCCATTTAAATAAAAATATGATGATTTTAAATTTAATTTTAAAAAATGATACAACTGTACTGTACAACCTTAATGAGATCAAATCCCGGACTTCCCAAAGCGTTACCACTAAACCACGCTGCTCGGTTTCTCAAAGGCAGACTTACAGGGTGAAAAAAGTAACAATTTTCGCAATTAGATGAAACTTAGCTTCAAAGCGTTCAACAATTAACTATCTACAGGCTCAACGATCGTAATAAATTCCAGCGATCTCACTCACGAACTATTTAAGATTGATTCAAAAATTGGATGTTTTTTACTAGTCAGCAAAAACTACACCACTACATTTTCTTTTTCAGTGCTACATAAATCTAATGGAAGATCACACTTAGAAACAATTACCATAAAAGTTATTTAGTTAAGGATTCTGATCTAAAAGTCTGATGAGTGGAGCAGAGATTTGCATGTTTCCCTCTTAAGCGAGAAACATTCAGGACATGCCCTCTTCTCGGATAAGAAGGTAAAGGCTTAAGCCCTGCTGTTTATTCTGTCGCACTGTATTTTGTCGGAATGTTCTGTTATCATAAAACGCCACTTTTTGAATTCATGTTTTTAGACAATTTTTTCGTTTTTACCTTACTGGATTTGAATTTACGATGTAGGTTACGTTCATTCAGAATATTCTAGAGATCAATAAATAGAAGTTTAAAGACCTACGTGCAGGAACAATTTGCGGGCCCTCCTCCACAGCTCAGTGAAATAACATCCATAGAAGGTCGCTACAGATTTCCATGCAGCTATCTGCTACGTGGCTACTTCCCTTCCATGTGGAAATCAATCAATGTAGTTATGATTTTTAAACTACATAAAAGTTCTTCGGACCTCTCTTTCTCCGCTCTCTAGTTCGTCTTAGCGTCTTAGGCAAGATATTCAAAACTCTGATGTTCGCCTGAATATTTGGGGCATTCGTCTCTGCCTTTCACCATCATCACCGCCAGGGCTGCCACTCGACTATTGACATCTTGTTTCTATACCTTCAAATAATATCAAATCCAGCGTCTTTGACAAAAAGAAAGGCGGATCTGTAGGGGGTGCTTCTGTTGAATAATTTCCATCCCTTCAGAGTCAATAATGTCATATCGGGTCATTGATCTCAAGTAAGAAATTTAACTCGAAATACTGAACACTTCGGAATTCAACCTAAAAACGGTAAACGCAAATTCGGATTCTCTTTCACATTATATCTACGAAAGCCTTTCATCCTACTTCGGAACTGAATAGACGGAACTCGAAAACACCCCACTACCAAAAACATCAATACAATAGCATCAAGATCAGTTTCTGTTGTTTTTCTTTTTTTGTTTCAGATTTACCACAGAGATCACCATCACCAGTTTTTGAGAAAAACCGTTTCTTATCATCACTTCTGTTTCCTTCACCAAATCAGTATCAAATTCTTATTTTGTAAACGAGCTCTGCTTTTGGTTTTCCATGCCTAGTTAAGTTTTACAAGAACCTAACTTCGAACTACTTAACTTGAACAGATAGGCGATCTTGTGACTAACTTTTCCCATACTTTCACTATCCATTTTTTAGCCATCGATGTGTGCCCTTGCACTTATGGTTCTTTGCCGTGCCATCTTTTAAATTCACTATTTTCGACTGAATGGAAGAATAGATTCTAAATAGTCGAAGGTTTTTAATGTTTAGCACACACATAACCCAAGCGGTCAGTGAAATTTTCCAGCACAAGTTAGTCAGCGGTATCCAGTTGAGTGTAGTAAACACAATTAGCCAGGATTCAGAACTCTTTTCAATAAAATACTTTTAGTAAGGAATAGTTTTGTTTGCAAAATCTGAATGTTGCCGACGGCAAATTTAGTCATTTCGCCCTTTTCCACGTTGCTTCAACGCTATTTTCTTAGGACAAAATAGACTTTTTTGATAGAGCTGGGTTCAAACAGTTTCAGATATTAACGGTAAAAATACAAATATGTTAAGAAAAGTCAGTTTTTGATATCTACTACTTATTGGCATTTGTAGGTATTCATGAAAGCAATAAGCTTTCCAAGTAGATTGTGTAGATTGTAAAAGCACTATTTAAGTTCACTAATGTACCTGATATGTCAAAAAGCGTCTGACGTCGATGACAATTTTTAAATTCTTACTAGCAGTTTTGATTTTACTGTTTGAGTTTTCTTGTAACATACGTTTTTGTCACTTTTATTATAGCTAGAAACATGGGATATATCTGCAATCGATAGAGGAGCAAAGTCTCGATAAATATCTTTTTGATTTTTCATCTTCCCTCTCTCAAGTCTAAAGTTAAACGGAAAAGGTTGACCTCCTTGGGATTGTTCTGGTGACAAACCTGTAAGAGCTATGGCAGAGATCTTAGGGTCTGACAACATTTAAGACTTTACTGGAAATATTGAAAAAGTCCTTTCATGTTTTCGCTGAGCGATGCCACGCTCTAATACAACATCTAACTTCATCAATTGAAGATTTTTTTTGGAGATGGAGATGATTGGAAAGGAGCTGTTTGGACAACGCCCAAAAATATTATCGTGCAAGGAAAGAACAGAAGCTGCGTTCACTACAGCACTCGTACCACCAAGAGAAGGATTGATCTAGACGCCGATATGGAACTTGGTATTGCATCAATGCAATTACACAGAAACAGTAAGAAATATCCTAGAACACATGTTAACAATTAATAAGTTATGTTTTATATTTATGGTAATTTGCGAAAGAAAGAAGATGAAGTGAACTATGACACATCTGCTACTATAGTTAAAACCTTTAAACGTTCGAATATAGCAAAGACTTTGATTAGGGTAAACGCACAATGGTAATGAAGAAATATTGTGTTTAGGGCGTGGGTGTGTTTTAGCCCACAAAGCCAAATTGTTTGGTTAGTTTTTGCTGATAAATCTGCCTTTATACAAGGCCAAATTTACCTACCTCTGCTTTGAGGTGACAAAGATCAGCGAGGATTTTAGGAACAAACTTCAACAGTAACCATGGTCTTCATTTCTTTATAAAAAAAACGCAGGCTAGTGACAGTTCAGCTGGAATAGTTAAGCTTTCTCGCACAATGTTTAGCAGAACGTCAACAAAGTTTACAGAAAAGGTAGAGAGACGTCTAGAACCTTTAGGCTATTCAGCTATTTGTCAACTATTTTTCCCATTTTTCAGATCTTATATTCAAACAGTCTAATCTCTATTCTGGAAACCAAGCAGTGAATAAGCTGCAATATTAAGAGGTGGAAATTTGGAATAAATTCTATTTACCTAGTTCACTTTCATTAGATCAATTGCAGAGTGTTCTAAAGGATGGTAAATCGTACAGCACTACGTGCCAAAGCAATAGTATTGATAGAAGAGGTAAGTACTTTCTAGATTTTATTATTTTTAACTCCTGAAAATACTAATTAAATGTGACAAGCCAAATTTTGCTACAAAATCTCGTAATAAGACAGAGATCAATGGCATGACTCTGTCTTCCTAGATATTGCGTTAGCAGGTAACCAAGGAATCGCCAAAAAATCGGAAAGTTGAGAAAATAAAGAAACACAGTAACAAATTATTTAAAAACTGAAGAGCTTAGGCAATTGGGAGAAATAGACGGAAACACCCGAAAAATAAAACAAATAGATTCCAAACGTTTGGGACTCTTGTAGACCCTGTTAAAGATTATTCAAAAACTCAACTTACAAAAACTTTGGACTTGACGGGATTATATCAGAACTCCTCTAGCAGACGGAACCTAATCTTACTCTGTTTCTTTTTTTGGAAATTATTAACAGAAACAGGCAGAAGTTCTTCACACCAAGCCCTACAAGAAGTTAGCTATAGGTAAAGGCATTCGTGAGTATTGTGATTAAGACAGCTAAACTCTCAAAATCTTTCTTGTGTTAATTGTTTATTATAAATGTACAAGTATAATTTCTGTAACTAATCTGAGAGTAAATCTCGAGCAAGAAGTAGTAGTTGATTACACTTTACATTTCTTTAAAATTTATTTTTATTAGATAATACGTTAAGACATCACCTGAATCCCTTATTAATTCAGTATTTAGGTGTATAATGGCAAACAAATTTCATTATTAGTTTTTCTGAAAATAGAATTTTTCGACGCAAAAACCCCATAAAAGGTTAAACTATGTTTAATTTAAAGGCCCAAGAAACGTCAATCTTCTTTTACATTTCAATTTATTCTGTTCATGGAATAAAAATTACTCTTTACGCTTAACACAAGCAATTGAAAATTTATTCCACCCTTAATGAAGGGAAAATGAAAAAAATTATTTGCATGTTTGTAGACCCGAATAAATTTTTTAATGGTTCGATACCCAACAAAAACATTTGCAAATCACTAAAAAATTAATTATGACGGGCAGAATATTTTAATATGCATCGAAGCCTTAATTATAAATCAGTGTTTCAACGTAAAGGTAAATAACCTCTCCCCCTCATTATTTTTCTCTCCTAATTGTCCCTTCCTGTTGTCCCTAGTGATAGTGAAATATCAAACACGCTTCGGTTACATGGTGTAACGTTAATAATAAAAGGAAACACGATTAACTGTACTTGTTTTATTTATATAACCCAAATTCATTAATTGAGTTTTTGGAGGTTACGCGGAATAAATGTTTTTCGATCGGACAACAACGGCCGAATTTTAAAAGGTTTATCGTGCGCCCCTTTTTTTGTTTGGCATTAAAATTTCCTACATGAATCAGATGAAATCAGGGTAAAATCAAATGTAGCCTGAAAATTCAGTTGACCCTAAAATAACAGTAGATCTCAACAAATTCAATCTCTTATCTGTTATTTTTTCATCTGGATACGGCGCCCCTGTTATCATTATTTGATTCAAATACTGATGGGACGACTAGTCTTTTTACAAAATCACCATCAATTATGTTAAATGAATGTTCTGATATTATTTTGAAAATTGTACTGATATTAACGTCAGATTTTGCTTGGTTGTATGCGTAGTATAATGATAACTTGAACTGTACAGTTCTCCCTAAAACGCTATACATCAGAGATGTCAGTCATTTATTTGTAATTAATCGTAGCTTGCAGCCAGTAATTAACAGAGTTAAATACATATGCCCCATTTAATTGCTGACGAAAGCGTGACATTATTTTAAACAATTATTGCAAATCCATATCGGTTTTTCGAGTTGGCTTGTTTTAAAATTTAATGTTTTTCTACCTAGAACGGCAATAACTTCTTAAACGTCGCCCGATATTTCTGTTTTTATCAATTCGAGCGTGAAAAGCGTCCAACGTATTGACCATTCTTGCCACGAAAGGGCCGAAGGAACATCCCCTACATGGCGGAAGTATTTTGATAGAAAGGGTAGAACAAAGAGTTCGCTGAAATGGACAACTTCTCGTGCTTGAGTTGTTTGCCATCAGTTCTGCAGATTGACCTTAATGTTTATTCTCTCGTGGCTGGTATTTTTTTGTTTTCTCTTGTCTTTTTATGCATTGTCTGCATTTTAAATGGATATATGATATTCGTATAAAAAGCTGTCTGGAACTCACTTTGTTTTTCTGTCAAGATCTTTTGTTTTAGATTTTTTCCTAGAAGTTGGTTATTTAGGTGAAGGATGGAGTTATAAGTCTGAAGTGAAAATTGCTCAAGAATGCTACTTAATTGATCATGTAATAAAAACGTGTTTCTAAGAGCAATGACAAGAAAGAGAACATTGTGTTACATTATTCTCCTTCTTACATCTTTTTCGATATAAGAATCGCCAGGTTCAAAACCCCTCTGGCACCTTTAATTCTTTTTTTGATCTTCTAAAACTCTGCTTTTATTTTGAATACAAAGGTATCGATGTTTACCTCTCAAAATATTTCTTTGATCTACATAAAAAGCTTCCAGCAATCCACATCCAAAATTCTATTGAAATTTGTTTATTTTCTTTAGTTATTTCATGGCCAATATACTACGTTCTAAAGTGAATATACCTTACATCAGTTTCACGGAAATCTTAATAAAACCAAAATAAAAATTTCAAATAATTCAAGTTTTGTAGTTATACCAGCCAATTTGGCCTTGGAGACCGAATCTGTAATCAGTAGGCATAAAGAAATAAGACAGACTGTATCTTTTCCCATACATTCTAGTCAAAACCTCAAGAATTGTCACCGTTATCCACTATGAACATGTCGATGAAAGTTACCATATTGAAAAATTTAAAATAAAAGCCTTTGGATTCAATGTAGCATTTTATTTGAAAATTAACACCCCCTCCTTTCACGATCTAAAGACAAATACGGGTTCATTAGCGTCTTTAAGAGAGCTATATACTAACACGGATAAAGCTGTGACCTTTCATGGGTCACCCATAGTGCCTCTAGGTTGGGATTCGTCTTCCAATAATCTCCCCAAGAAAACTAAGTTAGAACACAGGTTGGAACTTGCCCTTTAAGAACGCTAAATCAAAACATAGGTAATGATTAACCTTCGTAATAGAACTGATTAGAATGATGGTCTCATAGGACACCTGCAGTGTCTCAGAATCAGTTTCGCCCTTCACTAATCTTTTTAAAAGAGCTAAATCCAAGCAAAGATTTGAGTTCGTTCTCCGTTAAGAAAAGTACGGGTCCATTGACCTTCTCAGGGAGCTAAATCCAAACTCGGATCGGCTTAGCCTTCCATTGGTTTTCTTAAAAGAGCTGAATCCGTCCACGAGTCAGGCGTTTCCTCCCATTAACCTCCTTAAAAAAGCTAAAGACAAACATGGATCCGCCAACCCTCTTAAACTCGAACATAGGTAAGGTTTCGTCTTCCATTATCCTTCTTAAGAGAGCTGAATCGAACATTGGTCTGGATACACCGTCCTACGGTCTACCTGCTTACACCCTATTAAGCTGAGATGAAACCTTTGTTTTTTAGTATCCTTCTTGAGATAGCTAAATCAGAACAAGAATCAGGTTTTGCTTTCAATTAATCTTCTTAAAAACCACCGCGAGATCGAAAAAACATCTATCTTGGACACCTAACATATGAATTTATTTATTTTTGAATATATCATAGAAATCTCAATTGTCTCAATAAATCTATGACTGATCACAATAGATTTCTTCGATGTTACTGTATATACATAAAAGCTCCCTTTAATTCAATTTTCTTGTTGACCTTTATTTTTTATTCCTATCATTTAAAGTTTTAATAAATGCACAATTCGGATGTAATTGATGATTATTTATTTTGTGTTTCCAGCTTTATAGTTCTTTCTTTCAGCAAGCAATTTCGATCGAAAGCTGCTTCCAGATTTTGTGGTAAGACTGATTCATTCCTTCAATTATTATCCGATTGTTAACCTTAATTTGTTTTTTTATGTTTATTAAATTTCCGTACACCTAAATAATTTCAAGTTCTTTTTCAGACTTCTCATTTAATTAAATTTTCCTTTCAATTTTTTTAATTTTGCGATATCGGAGTTTGTTTCTTGCAGTACTCCGATGTGTTAAATTTTTCTTTTTGCCTTGCAACAACTTGAGATTATTTGTTGCGTGTGAGTACAGATAACCCGGTTTATACTTTTATATTTTACTTTGATAATTTTTGTGTCATATATTTTTGCTATTATTTATACCCAAAGCCTACCCCCTGAGTTTAGTTGGTCTAGGACCTTGAGATCCTAGTTGTTAGTCATATTATTACTGTAACGCAGGTTTACGTTACAGTCCTCCGTTAATCTTCTTAAGAGACCCAAACTCAAACACGGGTTAAGTTTCGATTTTCGTTAACTGTCTTAAGAGAGCTCAATATAAACATTGATCTCGTTGTGTTTTGCCACGGGTCACCTGCAGTGCTTCAAAGTCGAGGTTTGCCTTTTATTAACCTTCTTAGGAGAGCTAGATTCGAACACATGTTGGGTTTTGCCTTCTATTCACTTCCTAAAGAAAGCTAAAGACGAACATGGGTCCATAGCCCGCTTAAGAGAACAAAATACGAAAGGGAGTCAAGCTCTGTCCTTCCGCGTTCACTGATAGTGATTCTAGACTCCTTAAGATAACTAAATCAAAACAAGAGCCTAGCTTTTTCCTCCATTAATCTTCTTATGACAACTACATCTGCACTAGGGTGGATCGAAAACGCACGAAAAAAATGTTTCAACTTACTCGATTAGCCTTTTGATAACGTCAACAATTTTGCAAAATTTTAGCTTTCTATGACGTCATGTTCTGCTGCCAGTTTGTATCTAAAATTTAAGTTAATTCCTTTTTAAATGCGATACTAGTTATTAGGTAAATCTTGCAGCTCTTCCCTTGTTTTCTTTATGAAAACAACCCAGATGGCTGCATTGAGTTCCACCCTCCCCCATCAACAACCATCCCTGCCAACACCAAACCCCACCCCTAAAAACCACTAACACCCATTTTAGTTTTCCAACGTCTCAGTATATTGCTTTCGTTGTTTGAAATATTGGTAAAGTTGCCCTCGAAGCAATTCTATTTCTAATAAAAGCAATTCTGTTTCAATAAACCTATTTCTTGCATCATTACTACACGCTGCCGCCAATGCTTCAGTTATTAGCTTGATACAACGCTCTACGGCTTGTGAATGGCAAGCAAACTTCAATATTTCTATTTCAGCTGGAAAATCAGATATCATTTCTTTAAGCTCATCGTCAGAAATAGATGTTAGATGTGGTTCAGTCAGAAGCGGATTTAGGTTTGATTGCGCCCTAGGCCTATTTTGATATGGCGCCCTTTTTGTTTTTTGAAGGTGTATATAAAATATATAAAAAAATAATTGCTGTGACAGAAGACAAAGAGCATACAGCTTGATAACGTATTCAGTTAAATTCTTCAGGTATTGTGAAGAATTTTTTGTGGCCAATGCGGTTAGCCGTCGTTAATCATTTTGAATGGTTCATTTTCCCTGGATCTTTGCGAGATAGACCTGAGGCAATATTTTCTGTTGAAATTGCGACACAAAGTTCTTGTACTTGCACTTTTGATAATGTGACGTCTACTTTTTTGAAATTTACCAACAGGTAACTTTTCATAATTTTCTAGCTCTTTTCCAATTTCTCTAGAAAAAGCTTTTGGGCCGCTTATTTTGCCATTCGAAAACTGCAGTAAATGATGCAAAGGCAATTCATTAGTATGTAACAAACAAACAAACCATTGTAATGGAGGTTCCATAGAATCTTCTAACCTCTTTATAATGCCATTTTTAGACCGCTGTACCATCACATCCAATATAGATTTCCTAATTTCTAACGAAGTTCCTGACTTAGGAATAACAAGACACAAAGAACCTGGTTCAGAAACAAGCACAACATGCTCTCCAGTAATCGTTTTTCTCTTGCTTTCTTCTCCTTCAGTAATTTGTATTAATGTTCTGTCATTCCTCCCATCAAACTGTACACCATATGCCTAAAATGGCTCTTTCTTTCCTGGGATTATCTCAACTTTTTACTCTCGTCCTCCTGATTGTGTTCAAATCTATAACTTTAAATGATTCTTCTTTGATCAAAATCCCCATATCTTTAAAAGCTGCGTTTCTGTCAGAAACACCAGTTCTATCGCAAGCTTAGGCGAGAGCTGGAAGCTTTACTCTTATCTTATTTTTATAGGTACCTATACATTAAAATGCAAATGATATCCTATACTGACATAAATTATTGTAAAAATGATACACAACTGGTACGATGTGGCTAGAGGTACTGAAATGAAATTCATAGTAGGAGTAGGTATAGGAGCAAAAGGTGGTGATGACGTGTGTGCGGCGGGCGCCAAGCAAGCAATCGTTCGTCTGGCGCCTTGCATATTCACAAGGTATAAGCAATATGAAATTAGACACATGACCGTGATAGGTCATAGAATTGCAGATGCCTAGAAGAATTTAAATTTATTGTAAAATGACATTGAATATCAACAGCCAGACTTGAGGGTAAATTAGACAAAGTGATGTGATATTGGAGCCGAAATTGGCAGCAGAAGATACAATCTGATTAGGCCAAGATTTTACACGTTAAACATACTATAGAAAAGGCAATTTAAAAAAAAATCTTTCGAGCTACATCTTCCTGTGTCAACCTACAGTGCTTCTAGGTCTGGTTTTGCTTTTCGGTAACCTATTTAAGATAATCAAATCAGAACAAGAGCCGAGCTTTTTCCTGCAATAATCTTTTTAAGACAAGTACATCTGCGCACGGATCGGACTTTGACCTCCATTAAACTTCTTAAGACATGAGACAAGCTTCGCCCTTCATTAATCTTCTCCAGAGGGCTAAATACAAACATTAGTCTGGTTGTGTCTTCCCACAGAACCGAGCTTTGTCTTCCGTTAACTTCTTTAAGGGTGCTAACCTCTAAGAGGAGGCAAGCTTTGTCCTTCAGTTTCCTTTTAAACAAAGTTAAAAGCTAAATAACGTGAGTTGAACTGCGTCTTCTCGCAGCCATATATAGTGTCTATAAGTATCTCCCGAAGAGATACAGATCTGGACACGAATCGCGTTTTGCTCTCCAATCACCTCCTTAAGGAAGCTGTAAATACAAACGTTGGTCTGGTTGCATCCTCCCTTCAAAGTCGGGTTTCGCTTTCCATTAACCTTAAAATTGAGCTAAATTCCAACACAAGCCGGGCTTCGCCTTCTATGCACGTTTTAAAGATGAACACGGCTCAATTAACCTTCTTAAGAAAACGTAAACAGAAATATGGGTTGATCTGCTTTTTTTCTCGATCACCTATAGTGTCTCCAGAGTGGGTTCGCCATTCAGTAACCTTCTTAAGAAAGTTAAATAAGGACATGGGCCGGGTTTTCTTTTTTATTAGCCTTGTTAAAAAAGACCAACTGTAGCTCTTCAAAGCCTGGCTTTACCTTCTATTAACCTTCTTGAAATACCTAGGGCTTTGCCTCCCACGGGTTACCTACAATGTCTAACTTCGGGCTTCGCCTATCAGTATCTTCTTAAGAGAACTCGAACATAGAACAAATTGCGTTCTTCAATAAGAATTTGACGGTCGTGGTCATTGCTAGTAAAATCTTGTCAATTACATATTATTAAGCAGTTGGCATAGTGACTCAGCAAATGGATTTCGAGTCCATTCGGATAGGAAATATTCAATGTTACAGAATACGTTTGGCACCTACTACATTTGTGGATATTAACCTAGTTGTTCGGAGACATCTCAGTCTGCTGCTAAAAGAAAACATGCGATGGCTTACAATTTGGAAAGAATTTAGAAATAGACATGACACATCAAGGTTCCAAAAAGCATACTACAGTATTGTTAGGTATTCTGAAGTCATGTTTGGTTATAAGTTCAGGTCTGATGAATATAAGTAACGATACGACGTCGACGTCTAGAACCGCAAGAAAAGTTACCAAATCTGTCAGGTACGTACACTGCATTCCACCTTTTTTTAATTCTAGTTATAACTTAAGATGATTTTTTCAATAATAACATTAAAAATATTGATTATGAAAATGATAAATGTTCCTTATAAAGGACTACTTGTTCTGATAAGTATTGAATATAATTTACTACGATGGTTGCATTTTTTATAGGGAAAAAGGAAGTATAATAAAGCTGCTTTGATTTATAAACTTGTATCTTGTGCACAAGGGAAAGTAACCAAAGTAGGCACCGAAAGCCTAGTTAACTGTGAAATCCAGATAACAAAAATTACAGTTGTGATTGTGAAATAGTTATAGTATTAACAATGAATTTAAGAAAAGTCTGTAGAAGCAACCTGCATTTAAACTTCTACTATATTTCGTCTGTATATCTTATGAAAACGGACACATCTTTATCATATATTCTCATCTAGTCTTCCAAATGTTGAATTACAACTTTTCATGAATTCTAAAATTTTATAAATCTTTTTATTGAACAAAGTTACCCACAAAGAATAAAAAGTAGTATGTAAAACTCTCACCTACATCTGAAAACTACAAATGGTTGATGCTGTAAAATCCGTTTCTTATATATCGGCTAAACCATTCTGGTTTTTTGCGAGCCAGCCTCAATATCTCCACTCCACATATTGGATACCGGTATTAATAATACCGCCCTTTACTAAATGTACTGTATTATGACCCAGCAGTAAAGTCTAAAGTATCAGACTTTTACGTATTTTTCCCGACAGTAAGAACCTACTTGTTCCTCAGAGCAATTCCAACATTTTTTTGCGCAGAATGCGTTGCGAATTTGGGTACGTCGTAAAATTCAAACGACACGTTATTTTCTTATCTTTAAAGCCACCACATAATAAATACAGAAAAATCTAACTTAAAATATTTTTCCTTCTTCCTTTTTGCTTATTCGAATTTTAAAAATGTCTTGAAGTTGCAACAATAACAGTAAATGAAACAATTCAGTGGGCGAGGGTTTGTGCAATCCATTAATTTGCAACGCCCGGGGATAGAAAAATCCGTCGTAAAAAAAACAAGGGAAAAGCCAGAAAAGCAAAGTCCCGGAGTTTTCTTATTCTTTGAGGGATACATTAGGTTAAAAGCTACGGTCGAGAACAGATTAATTCGATACACCCCTTGGACATGTTCCGGTTCGATTCCCCGACTAGCCTGGAGCGGACAAATCACATTACACCAATCAGAGAGTTTGCTAAATCAACGTTATATTTCTACATAAAGCATGGGATAGATCCTGTTTGATTAATATTGACAAATGAAACAAAAGAGATCCGATCGGATCAGATTGCCTATCGTAAAGAATATTAAGGGAGAACGTTAATGGAGGGTGCCACTACAAAGTGTTTAAACCCCTGTGTTTGTTTTCTTTCTTCCCCTTTGGGTTCATGAATTTTTAAAAAAACGGATCGTCAATATTTTAGGGGGAAAACGCGCAAACCTAAAGGTGTATGCTAATAGACATTTGTTTTTATTTTCACTCCCTTTTGAAAAAGCGATAAAAGATTTCAATTCTTTATAAGGGGCATTTAAAAAAAAAGATTGAATCAAAGGTTTTAATTTAGTAACATCTGCAAAATTGAGCGTTTTGCCCTTTTTGTCAGTGAAAATCCCTTTTTCTTATGCTGACCGTCGGCGTCGTTGGCTTTTCTTTTAATACTTAAAGATTGAAGGAACGAAGGCAATGCCTGTGCTACGTTCGTGCTTGCAATAGTGCAAGGAGTGATGAGTCGGCATAAGTTCTTGCAACATCCCCGTTTAGTTTCTCTCAGTGCTAGGAACGGATGATTGATTTGTTCCATACGAATGCTTTTGACCACACGCTTAGAATACGAAAACAGATTTTAGATTTAAAATTGTTTACAATCCGTTTTCTGAACGGATAATCTTGTTATTGGTATTGTATATTTGCGGTTTCTGGCAGAAAATAAAAAGTAAACAATATAAATACAAGTTAGATGAGATCATATCTCAGTGTTTAATTTTTCTAAAAGGCCTTTGAAAATCTAGACCGTATAAAAATGGATTTGTGAGTGACAGATAAAATTAATTTTTAATTTAATTAAACCAAGAAATTAGATCATCAAAATGTGAGCAATACAGTGCTTACGAAACTGCCAGAAACATAAATTAGCGAGTGATCAAAAGTAAATCCAATCTACGCAGCCTGCGGGAAACAAAAGTCATGTTTTAGCTATTTGCCAGTTATATCTGTCATAAACTCATAAAACATTTGTCTAATTATGTATTTATAAAACTTAGGTGACGATTTATCAATTATGTAGCTAGACTGAATTTATTCGTGTATGGTAATGTAAGTTTGTGGTTTAATTGATGTTCTTTTGAACTTAAACAAATTATTTAGATCTTATTCTTTAAACACTTCAAGATTCCTTTTTGTTGTTAATAAATCTTATGTGAATTTTAATTTTATCACTCTAAGTTCAATTCCTTATCATGCCTAAGGCTGCCGACTTGAGCTAGCTAAACTAATATAAGGACAAAAAAGTAAGTTAACGTTGCACACCACGACTTTCAATTTCAAATAGATTTTAGGAACAATTTAAAGAAATTGATAAAACATAGGCAGGTTACAACGTCTTTTGTTAAAAAAAATAAACCAATTCTGTAGGTTGAAACAAATCATCCGATATGCCACGTAACAATAATTACTGATAAACAATTGAGCAGCGGGCCATCATACTATCGGAAATAACCAATGGGTACAAAACACTTACCGATCGATCTTTGCAAGTTTTCCTTCGGAGTCGCCTTTTGGACATCAACACTCAGTCTAGTTACTTCAATCGTTTGGTTTCTGGGGTTTTTTTAAATTTTGAAAATCAACTTGACCGTTTTCGAAGTACAGTAATATAAGCTTATTTGCAGCTAAGAATCCAAAGTATTCAACGAAAGCAAAAACGTTATCATGGCCAACAATAACGGTGGTTCAAAGATGGTCTAAACTCGATTTTTCGAAATCTTTGATCAAAACAAAACATAAGCATGTGCTTCAAAGACATCAAGAAGGTGTTCGATTCAGTGGATAGAGAACTTATCTACAAAACGCTGGAGAAAAAGCACGCCAGTAAAAAGCTCATTGGTAACATTAAAAGCCTAATATATAGATGTACAAAAAACTAGGTGAGAACCAACAACAGGAGCCCATATTTGTTCATATTAATTATTGATGATATAGCCAAAATCTGCAAACTGAAAACCAGGATAACTTACTGGGGATATTATCACCTTGAACGAATAGAAATTAACCAACTACTTTTTGTAGATGATATTGTGTTGATGGCAAAAACAAACAAGATCTCGAGTGGTACTTGAAGAGCTAAAGGAAGAGAAATTATATATCAAAGTAGAGAAAACCAAAACGATGGTAGTAACGAAAACCAAAACACAAATAAAGCTCTATTTGGAAAATAAAGAGATTGAACAAGTTCTCAAGTTTAAATACTTAGGGTTCACATTATCGGAAGATAGAAAAATAAAAAAGGAAATGCCCAAATTGAAAAACGTTTTTTGCTGTTCACCAAAAGAATTTTGAGTGGAAAAGTTGCATGAAGGTTTTCTATTTATAAATCCGCAAACGCGATTCTCTTATCTCTCCTCGTTATTGAACTAGAGAATTCTACAATTGGAATTTGCTCATTGCCCAACTAAAATCAAATCCATTTAAAGAATCCAATTGAGACCTCTACTGACAAACGCCTATGGATGACAACTTGAAGAAGTGAAATGGATAGGTAGACTATGGGTTCTAAAGACAGCGTCCCTACTTCCTGTTCCTCAACTTCATGCACATGATCATAGAAAACTTTTGCAGTTTACACCGTCAGGAACGCCACCGTCCTCTGTGGTGCTTACCAGTAGTTCTTGAGATACTGAAATTTGAATTCTCCTTTTAGTCAATTTTGATCAGCTGCGGTTCTGTTTCTATGGGAACGGCAATCTTTTGACAGTCGGATGCTGCGATTCCTTTTTGATTAATAAGAAGGACGTTCTAAAACCAAATTGAATTAAACATGGAGCAGTATAGGATCTGAAAAGCAGTGTATCTCTTCGGCGAGCTAGTCTTTACGCACTATACGTGCTAACCGCGCTTCTTGCTTGGTCTAGCGCGTATCCCATGTTCAATATAAATCTACGAAAGCTTGTAGACGTAAGCCAACTGTTTTCTTTTGTATACAACCAAACCAAGGGATCATATTCTCTGAGCTACTGACTTGGCAATTGCATGATAAATCAGTAAGAGCTACAAAAAGACTCCAATTAATTTAAAATGTTTTGACGTCTTGTAGTAGAGTAAAAACTCCATTAATTACTGCTGTTTTGGATGCACCTCTCTGTAAACTCAGATTATACCTTAAGCAAATACTAGAATAATCACTGATTTATTCACTCATTTCCTAAAGAACAATGGCACGATAAAAGAATTTGTTGCAATATACTAACAATTAATTAGTCCGTTATTTTCCAAGCTCTCTTCTTCAGCATTTCCTCGATATTTTATTGTTTATTGAAATTTGGACCCAGGGCAATCTTCTAGTTGGCCATGACAAATGATCACATCTTGCAATAGTAAGTTTCGAGAAATAGATAGTACGCTCCAAAGCACTCCTGGTAAAGCCTTAAGGTATGTCCAAAAGCAAATTCTAAAGCATTTAAGCCTTCTCAAAGAGCTTTAGCATTGTCACACAGCTTTTTGATCTCCTTTTATCATTTCTGTTTTTTCACCATAGTCTTAGTTCGAAACTCTCAATATCTTACTGTATATTGATAAACCAAATTTGGTTGTTCTCGTTTGGTAACAAAATCTGAAAGTTACTGTGACAAGTTTGATAATCCCAAAGTGGCAGTTGGAGTTTGTTTTTCTTCTGCCGTCATTTAATTAACAAATTTGTTGTTGTTTTTGACTTTACCTGTTAAGTTTGAGTTTGCTATTTTGACTTACTCCTCTTGAACATATTTCCATTTTGCTTACTATCATCGACTTTGGGTCCGTTTTTAATTCTGTGAATTACTGTTTGATTTAGCCAAAATTGCATGCGGTCTACCGTATAAGTTTTTTCTGACTTTACGGTCTGTGGGTTTTGCAAGCTGGATCTATGATCACCTTTGGTGTTTCGTAATGAATTATTGTTTGTGTTACACTTCTGAATGAAATATCGTGAGGTACTTTAGAAACGCCCAGTATAATAAAGAAAATTGGAAAATTGATAGAATTGTGAGCCCAACAAAGAAAAAAAGAACAAAAATCTTTTTATTTCTTTATATGTAGCTCACGTAAATCTGAATTTCGAAACAAATCTTGTTTATTGATTTCCAAAAATTGCTTACTCCAGAAAGATTCTTTTAAAAGTTTCTATTGTTTTAGCCGCCCCCTATTACATTCTTATCAAAATAATAAAATTTTATTTACATTTTTATTATATTTTTCGCATTAGTTTTAGTGCTGAACATGAACCAAATAAATTTCGTTTGATTCTTGTGTCCTTAACTGTAAACATAAAAGTCGACAAAGCTTTTAAAGCTCGTCCCCCAAAATTCTTAGATGGTCCAGCCATAAATGGAGAGCCGGACAAAGACGAATAGACGTTGATAAATTTTATTGGCGAATTTAGGAATTTCGTTGATGTCTGCTTTTGACGCCATCATCAAACACGCAACACAAGTCTGTTTTGTTAGACACTTAAACGTTCTTAAAAATAAACTTTTATAGAGAAAAAATAAGGAACTTCCTTTCAGCTCGTTTTTTATTACTTTTTGAGCTACTTATAATATATCAAAGTGATCAATACCACCAGATATAAAAAATATCATGGAATATTATCTAAAGTGGCTTAAAGCATCGTGACTTTATTTCAGCCAACCTAATCATTCTCGTACAATGTTAGATAAGTTTAGTGTGATCAAATTAAATTATTTAATGTAATGTAATTGAACTATACTTCCTGCTCTATAATGAACAATTAAAATTTTTAGTCAAAGTAATTTATTCCCAACTAACCCAAAATGGCCCAATTTGATTAATGAAACATAACCTAACTTTAATTGACGTAATCTAACCTAATTTGTATTCATATTTAATAAGTTTACCGCCTGTAACGTTTACGTTCCTTGAAAGATACAGGTACAGTAGTTATACCAGAACATGTCAGCACTGCAAGGGAGATAGAGGTAATTCGGTTACGGTCAGGTTTTTCCCAGATATTGATTTGTAGGTCAAGAACTTGGGTAGGTTTCGATTTAAAATTTGCAATTTTCTATTTTAAGTTTCTAACTTGAGTAAAATTCTTTCACCGTGTTAAAAAATTATTTTTTGGTGATTTACTGCATATTTCAAAAAACTAAATGTTAAGGTAATTATTTAATTTAGTTAAAGCTAAATTCTATTTCATCATCGATGAAGAATCTCAATAATTGTTGTAAGGACGTCATTTTTTACGATATATGACGTTATATATCGGTTATCAAAAATTATATTTTCTAGTATGATGTTAAAAGTTGTAATATTCTGACGCCTTTTCAATCGTGAATATAATGTAATTGATGACCAGTAAATGACGTGAATTAGCCGTCATTCTACTTGCTGGTGTGCGACTTGTTGTACAGCTAAAAGTTGGTCAACGTATCAATACACACTTTTGTTCGAGTACAAGAGATCGTATCCGCTGGATGACTTACAGGTTTGTCTTTGGGTTGAGTAGCTTACCCTTCCTCATTTTCTCTTTGTATTTGCTAGATCATTTATTAATTATGTGTTTCTCGTGTTATCAAGCTCAAATTTAATCATACTGACGTCGTTCGAAAAATGCGCCGAGAGTTATAAATATCAACCCTCTAACCCATTAAGAGTCCCCAAGATTGCATAAGAACGATACAAGTACTTCCTATAGAAAGAGCATTCCAAGCCCTCAACGTCAGTTCGCCATCTACATACATCCTTCACCTTCCAGCAAAGACGCTAGTCCATAATGGAGCCATGGAGAGCTCCTGTACAATGCTTCGCATATTTAGTCAAAAAACAAGAAATTCAACACAGGAATATTTGTCAACACAGCCCAAGCCGTCGTCGAATTCGCAAGAACATTTCCGTATTAGACACCATTATTGGAGAAGATCGTCTCCGTTATGCCGTTTCACCTTAGCTTTTACGCAATCACCACTGATTATTGTTTGTCGAGATGTTTTCTTGTCTAACACAGCCGTTAACTGTTCGGGAGGAAATTAGTTTCAAACTTGAAGACATCACCATACGTTCTGCCCTTGGCTTTGCCGACGACCTCATCATTGTGGTGTTATCTCCTGTCAAAATAAACCTTGCGCTGGGGTGGGTCAAAAACGCCACGTCTTAAGTATAAATATAAGAAGAAATCAAGATTGTATTTGGTTCTTTATGGAAAAACAAAGCGCATCAAGATCGAGATCGAGGTATGTTTCCGTAAAAAGAAGAAGAACTAGGTAGTCACACGCAAGAGCCCTTAAAACCAAAGCAACTCCTGTAGTTTCTATCTAATTGTTCAAACTCATCTTATTCTCAGAATCTAAAATGCTCTCGTCCTGGGGAATATCACCAAACGCGGATTTACTTGATTTTAACCAGCAAACACCAAAAGCCGTCAGACTATCAGATAACGTTCCAAAATGTAGTGATAGCTTAGCAAGGAAATGGAAACAGCCGTACTGGGCTATAAAAACTACATAACAACAATTGTTGATGGAAACTCCGAGGATCTTCAAAAAGCTTTCCCGATCGACTAAATAGGTACAACAGCTCTGGAAGTATCTCAGATCGCTACTACACGCAAAACGGCTACGTTCAAATTAACTCTCTTTCGTACAAAATCCGAACAATTGGCCTATCGAGATAACCGCATATAATTCAGTATTGCTGTTAAACCCCGAAAAAAGACCAAGCGGCATGACACTGTGTGAAGCATGCTTGCCATGTCGCTCAGCTAAGTTTAAAGTTATTTTCGTTTAATTTACCATAATCTATTACGATTCTCACTTTATTTATTTTGACTAAGCGTCTTATTCGTTTTTTGCGATTGATACAAGGCATAGAGAAGTATTGAGGATTACCTAGATAATATTGTCTTCAAGCGTAGAAACGAATGATTTTCTAAATTCTTGGTAGATTGTTCAATTTTTAATCTAGCTAGCTGATTAACTTTTAGTTCTTATCTTAGTGTTAATCTTGATTTTACTTGGAAGTAGGTTAAAACTCTTTGCCTAGATCTTAGTGGCATTTTCTACTGCGAACTTGAATACTAACTCTTCAAGGTGTATTGCTGTTGTAAGATGTCGCTGGCGACTTTGTGCTTATTCTTTCGCTTTCACATATTTGGCGCGTGTTCGTTTAAATTAAAAGGTTTTGATTTCCCATCATTACTGAGGTTCCTAAACGTGTTGAACATTATCTTTGTTGTGCAGATCATCTCAGCTCCCATGTCTTTCAAGGTCACTTTTTGACTCGAGAGGGCACACTATAGTAAAGATGATCGTGAGGTATTTATGTAATGTCATTAATGAATGCTGAATGTGAAAAGCACTGCTTCTACAGATATATAGCCATATATCACCATTAGGATTGCCAGATTTTTTCTTTGCGTCGATTACTGCAAAAGTGCTAAAAGGGTTTTACACACACTAGTCATATATTAATTCCAGTTGACCATGATCTGGAATCTTGATTATATGCTTTTTGCCAGTTAAAACCAATCTGGTTATGACACATTCAGTCTTTAGTCTTGACATCCTTCATCACTCAAGCCACTATTCTAATGCCGTGTCTCTACCACAGTGCAGCTTCCTCTCATTCGAAATCTATTTTGAGCAATCTGAAGATGCGTGATGAAGAAAATTAATGATCACTTAACCAATTGGACAGAGACAAAGTTTGTGAATAGAAAAACCATAAACGGTAAATCTCTGTCAAAAAGGGACAATTCTGGAAAATTACAGCAATTACATGTTGCCAAAGGAAAAATGAACTAAAGGCAATGATATTGAAAAAGATTAAGAAAGCAAAAACAAGTAATCTGCCATAAGACGTCTCAAGGTATTCTTCGATTAAAGTTGTTTGGAATGGCAAATTCTATCGCCGCTGACCTGGAAAAATCTCATTTCTCTCATTTTGGATTAAGATTCCAACGTTGAAATACAAAGAGACGCCTGTTATAATGTTCGAAAAATATAAAAAACTAAAGCTTCCGATTACACATTATTGTTCGTTTATTGTCGATAATCCACAACCGTGCACTAAATTTTTTTGCAACGTCTCTGTTCAGTCATACAAGTTTGTAACACAGATTGTTATACCGTAGTAGCACAAGATACTAAAATTATACGTCTTTAGTCATTAATGCTGAATGGTTAACTTTAAGAGAAAGTATAACGAGTTATTAATGCGGTGTAGGGAACAGTCGATTTGATATTTAAGACCAAGTTCGGCTTGGTTCAAAACAAATTGTAATCCAAGTGAAAGGGTCGTGATGAACCTGAGTACTAGTCTAACGACATAATGGAGCCAAAAAGGAAGGCAAGAGAAAAATTCAACAGTCAAGTAATTTCATGACTAACCCTATAACTATACTACATACAACAAAACTTATGTATTACTGGATTAAACAATTTATATGCACAACCGATAAAGTTAAGCTTGCTACTCACAATAATCTACATTTTTTACAACTTAAGCAAAAACCCACAAAGTATTTAGCGGGATGCGCATCTACAAAGCTTAAGAAACCGCTAGTAAAAACTAAACTTTACGGTTTTCATAATAATAAAACATAACTCATTGTAAAAGCAAAACAGTTCATCCCTATGGGGATAAGATATAATATTTAAATAACAAATCTCGTGATTTAGGTACCGTTTTGCTTTCGGGTTTTGTTTAAATTCATAAAAAGCCTTCGCTTTGCGTTCTTGTTCGGTTGTAGGTTTACAAGAGATAAAACTCATTAATGCGCTCGAGAATATCACCATCCTCTGTTATAATAAGCGTTTGGAGGAAAGCAATATTTTCCACTGCCTCCGGATATCATTTTTATATTATTGCCTAAAAGTTTGATTTCTTCCAAGCCTGTTCAATTTTGCGAACAAATAAAATAATATAATCTTCGAGTAAATTCGTAAAAACGTAGTATTTTAACCTTTTGATAAAAGTCAGGGAAGAGATATTAGATCTATCTGCTTTCTGCTTTCTTGTTCAAGGATGCAATACGTAGTCTTAAATTGATATGCAGATTATTATTAAAGAGAGAAACTGGATTTTTCATGCACGTTATAATTTCAAAACAAGAGCACGAGCAAGTTTCGTTATTGTGCTAGTAATGTATTTTGCTTGAAAACAATACTATGACGGCATTCATTTCGGGGTATAATTTCAAACTTCCAAAAACTGGTTAAATTTTAAGATTAGAAATTAACTTTTATATCAAATATCAAATAATAACTGTGTAACCCAAAGTGAACAAACGTAAAATTGGTGAAGGTCTAGCAATGATAATTTTTAGTACTGTTATAGACATAGCCTGAAATTTTTTAACTCAGTTACATCTTTATTTACTTCCATTACTACCTTAAGTCGTTATATTGCCTCTTTTTGCTCTTTATTAGGAAAAGGCTCAAGTTTTTTGTGATGCCCAAGAGAGCTTCCGCAGAGAATATTGTGAGCTCAATAGTAATTACCAAATACATCTCACTTCTGTTGTGGAAAAATTGAAATTGTAACGAAGTGTCT